>PNEQ01053094.1:0-13576 GCA_003012365.1 Medauroidea extradentata
CATTATATTTACTGGTTTTCAAGTTTTGTATGAAGTAAAAATATGCAAATTTTGACTTTGAAGTGACATTACGGGAAAACTAGATGAGCTAATTTTTTCCCGTTAGATGTTAATGTTCTCTGAAGTAATGTCTACAAAACTAACACTATTTTATACAAATATAAAATTATGAATTTTTCCCCACTTGAACGCCCTTAACACACCACAGTACTAAATCAAAGAAAAATCCATGGCTTACAAAAGGAATAAAGATTTCTTGTGAAAATTAAAGAAACTTGTACAAGGCTGCTACTAGAAATCAAAATTAATAAACCACTACAAGAAGTACTGTACAACTTTAAGTAATGTGATAAAATGCGCAAAAAAGAATTAGGCCTACTTCAACAATTCTATTCAAAATTCTGAAAATAAAATAAAAACATGGAACAACATCATAAATACACAACAGGGAAAGTGCAAGAGCCATGTTCAGCTTTAAAACTACAGTTTGGTGATTTTGTATCAGCAGACCCTAAAATAGTTGCAGATATATTTAATTCCTGCTGTTTAAATGCAGTAGATGAAATACTTGGTAAAGCCACTAAACCCAGTATACCGTCCATCCCAGTCCTTCAAGGTACAGAATATCCCGCTATGACCCTAACATATACAACACCTAAAGAAGTAGAATGAATAATACATTCACTACAACCAAAATTATCGAGCGGATACGATGATATTAGCTGTAAATTATTAAAACGGTGTGGTTTGGAATTCAGTGGTCCACTAAGTCACGTTAGTAATGCCATATTAGAAACAGGATTGTTTCCAGACACTTAAATGGGCAATGGTTACCCCAATTTTTAAGAAAGGTGACCGTATGTGTGCAGCCAATTACAGGCCAATCTCCCTGCTCACTGCATTTTCGAAAGTAATTTAAAAATTAATTTATGTAAGATTATTGCGACAATTTGAGAAACACAATATTCTGTCGAATTTCCAGTATGGTTTAAGGAAAAACACTTCACCAATGATGCAATTTTCAAACTGATTAATACTATTTTTAACGCATTAGATAAAAGTTGCCAACTATTGGAATTTTCTGTGACCTTACGAAAGTATTTGATTGTGTAAACCATAGCTTGCTCACAGACAAATTAAAATTTTATGGAGTCACTGGTATAACAAACAAGCTACTGATCTCATACCTTTCAGGGAGACAGCAACAAGTACATGTCAAAGATAAAACAACTTGTTTTTCCTCAAAACCTGGCAAAATAAAATATTGTGTACCACAAGTCTCAATCTTAGGCCCATTACTATTCCTGGCATACATGAATGTCCTCCCATGTTCCTTGAACCCCAGAACTACACCCATTGTATTTGCAGATGCCGCCAGCATCGTAGTGTCTGGAGAGTCAATAGACAATCTTCGAATACTAGCAAACACTACTTTTACAAATTTGGAGTCATGGTTCTCTGTAAACAAATTAAATCTTAATCTTGGAAAAACATATATAATGCATCTTTTAACTAAGAACAGCAAACAACAGACTGACATTAATATTGTCAGAAATGCAGAAAAAATTAATGAATCAACTGTAACTAAATTTTTAGGCCTACAAATAGATACTTCACTAAACTGGAAATTTCATATTGAATATATTTGACCAAAACTCAGTTCTGCATGTTTTGCTTTGCACAATATTGTTGATATCTTAAACAAAGCCACAGTAAAAATGGTTTATTATGCATACTTTCAGCCTATTATGAAATGTGGCATAATTTTCTGGGGGAACTCCACAGACAGTAAAAAAGTGTTTCATATACAAAAAAGAGCTATCAGAATCGTGAACGGTAAAAACCAGACAGATTCTTGTAGACCTCTTTTCAAGGCGTCCAAAATCTTGCCATTTGCATGTGTGTGTGTGTGTGTGTATGTATATGTATTCAATACTCTCGTTCATGTCCAAAAACAATAATAATTTCCAGAAAAATGAACTATTCCACAAACACAACACGAGAATAAAAAAGCACATTCACGTGCCTTCTGTAAATCTAAAACTGGTACAGAAAAGGCCTTCCTACTTCGGTAGCATCTTTTTTATTAAACTCCCCAAAAACCTTCAAGAAATGTTCTCCTCAAATCCAAAACTCTTTACTAAATAGCTAAAGGATTTTCTTGAAGAACAAGCTTTCTACTCCATGGAAGAATATTTGAATCGTAAACATTAGAAAGACCAGATGTTGTCACACACTGCACAAATCTCTTCTTTTTTTCTTTTGCTTCTCTTTCCTGTTTTCTGTTTCAGGTTTCCAAAACAAAGAACTTATAGAGTTGATGTACAGAAGGAGATGACAAAGGTTCAACATGAATTCATTTACAGTATGAGATAGCAGTGTCGGTATAAACATGTGTAATTGTTGTAAATGTATAAGTTTTCTGTTTATTATGTAATCTTCATGACTTGTCCAATATCTTTGTACTATTGTGTATTGAAAAGATCTTACGGATGCAGTAAAACCAACAAACATACAAACTTACGGTAACCTGAACATAACCTTATACTGGCCGAACAAATTTCGGAAGTAGGACTACAGTTCGGTGATAAAAAATGTTTCTGTACTGGTTAGAAGCAGCCAAACAAAGAAATTTTTGTTAGGTTAGGTGGTAAATGTCAAGAATAGCTATTTACTGTATATACTGGCGAACTATTGATTTTAAAGGTATAGTTTAGTGATAAAAATTTTTTATAGTGGTAAAAAATGGTCGTAGTTACGCTAGATTATTTTAGGTTTCGTAACAACTGGTTAGAGTAGGTTAGATTAATTTATTAAATTTTTTTCTTCTTGCAATTGGGCCTCAGCCCTGTGGCAATGATTTGCTTAACCTACCTCTTCTCAATTTTCCGACCCCATCAAACTTTTCCTAAACTCCCTCGCTCCCTTTAACACAACCCCCTTCCTCGCCAATTCACTCCAATCCTTCACCTTTCTCACCGTCATAGTGTTTTTTCCTCTCTCTGTCCTCTTCCCCACCCTCTGTATCTTCCATTCAAGATCACCCCTTCCCCTGAATATACATCCGTATCTTGTCACCCAGTTGTACCCACCCACGCACCCCCTCACCCCCTTGAGCATCCTTACCAGCCACTCCACTCTCCTCCTCTCCTGCAGTGTGCCCCACCCCAGTCCTCTCACCATTACTGATGCTCTGAAATCCTCCTCTCTCTCCCCCTGTGTCATCCACTTATTTGTGACCCACTTAGCAGCCCTTCTCTGCACCGTCTCCACCTCTACCACTTCCCTTCCCACGTACGGGTCTCAGACCGCCGCCACATACTCCAAGATGGGCCTCACCATTGTTTTGTATCCCTTTTCTTTCACTTTCTTGTCTGTCCCCTTAACACCCTTCCCAGCAGGGCCAGCGCTCTTTTACCTTTACTTGTAACACACTTCACTTGATCGCCCCATCTCAAGTCATCCTGAAGAATAACTCCCAAATATTTATATCTGTTTGCCTCTCCAATCTCCTGTCCTCCCCATCTATATGTCTGTCTGACTACCTTTCTTTTCTGAGTAAATCTCAAAAATTTAGTTTCATTTACGTTAATTTTCATCTCATTTTCCTTCGTCCACTGTTTCAATTTGTTTATGTCCTCCTGCAGACCCTCACCCTCTCCAATCATCTTGTACAATACACAGTCGTCTGTTGATAAGTTCAAAGCATTTTGTGTTAGGACTACTACTAACCGCCATAGAGACATTTTCGTTAATAAATATTACCTGTAGAATCGGTGGTTTGGCTGGTATACAATGAGTAGTTACTCTTCGTGCGTTTATTCATTTCACTCAAATTATTCAATTTAAGATCTGAGGATAACCAGGATATTGAGCATGTCAACATATGTATTTATCATTAACTACGATTTTTGCGCTAGTTAACTAAACTGTGCTTTAATAGTAATATTCCGGACCGGATTCAACATGGATTGAACCTAAAATGAGAGTGTACTGAAATGTGTTTATAGTAAAATTTTCAATCCAGATTAACATGGTCTGAATCTCTCTGCAAAACATTCAACTACAGAACAAATGACTGTCAAAAAGGCAATCGGCTAATATTTGCTATGTATTTTGTTTCAACTTATCAGTCAAGATATTTATTTTGATGTACGTATTTGTCACTTCCAATTATTTTTATAATTTTAACAGTTGTGTTTTGCTAGCCCAGAAGTTAGATTCTTACATAACCAATGATTCAACTTGGCGACCGCTTCGGTTTTGTTCAGTGCAGTCCGACAGGTGTTTAAAGCAAACATTTCAGTCCGGATTCTACAGTCTTAGGGTGGCTACAGGCAGGGAAAACAGGGAAATGTTAGGGGATTCAGGCATTTTTCTGGGAATTTTGTTGAAATCATTTACACAGTAATTTAATTCATTCATCTACATAAAAAATTATAACATTCTGGTTGATATAAAGTTCATGGTGTACCGACTGCCTTTTCATGTTATTGTCTTCATTTAATATTAAGATTTTATGTTGGTTACACTGGGGAAAAATAACATACAAAGTAGAAAATTTCAAAGTATGAGAGATGAGATGAGGAAATTAGGGAAAGAACTGACACAGAAAATAAAAGAAGCGAAAAGCTCACATATGGATAAGATGATGGAGGAAGGGCAAAAAGGTAGTTGGGATAAGCTATTTAAGTATGTAAGAAAGGTAAGAGGAAGTGAACAGAAAATACCAACACTAAGAAGGGAATGGGGGAACAGAAGCAGTAAGTGATGAGGAGAAAGCAGAGGTGTTGCAGGAGCAGTACCTAACTGTGTTTCAGAAAAGCAAAGATGGTAGGTGGGAAAGTAGGGAAATTATTAGTTTTTACAATGATAGATGTAAGATAGAGATGGGGGCACTGAGAAAGGTACTGGGGCGACTCAATGATAGAAAAGCAGAGGGACCAGATGGTATTGGAAATGTAATGTTAAAGATGGGTTGCCAGCAGAATGGAACACTGGAATAGTGGTTCCCATTTACAAGGGGGGAGGAGAGAAGATTAACCCAGTCAGTTACAGACCAGTGAGCCTAACATCTAATGTTGGAAAAGTTATGGAGAGACTGGTGAGTGAATATATTGTGAGGGTAATGGAGGAGAACGGGAGTATGGACAATACACAACATGGATTCAGAAAGGGGTTCTCATGTGAGATGCAGTTGGCAGGATTGATAGAGGATATAGGGGAGGCTATGGATGGGAGGAAACAGGTAGATGCGTGTTTTGTGGATTTTGAAAAGGTGTTCGACAAGGTGCCACATGTAAAATTAATGATAAAACTGAATGAGTTGTTGGAGGATAAGATGGTGGTAAACTGGGTGGGAGAGTATCTGAGAGGAAGAACTCAGAGAGTAAGAGTAGGACACACACTCTCAGAGGAAGGAAGGGTAACATCAGGGGTTCCACAGGGTAGTGTTCTAGGACCCCTCCTCTTTTTAATTATGATGGAGTTGGGGATAAACATGAATTGTAGGATTCGTCTTTTTGCAGACAACTGTGTATTTTACAAGGTGATGGGAGAGGGTGGGGGTCTGCAGGAGGACATAAACAAATTGGAACAGTGGACGAAGGAAAATGAGATGAAAATTAACGTAAATGAAACTAAAATTTTGAGATTTACTCAGAAAAAAGAGGTAGTCAGACAGACATATAGATGGGGAGGACAGGAGATTGGAGAGGCGAACAGATATAAATATTTGGGAGTTATTCTTCAGGATGACTTGAGATGGGGCGATCAAGTGAAGTGTGTTACAAGTAAAGGTAGAAGAGCACTGGCCCTGCTGGGAAGGGTGTTAAGGGGACAGACAAGAAAGTGAAAGAAAAGGGATACAAAACAATGGTGAGGCCCATTTTGGAGTATGCGGCGGCGGTCTGGGACCCGTACGTGGGAAGGGAAGTGGTAAAGATGGAAAAGGTGCAGATAAGGGCTGCTAGGTGGGTCACAAATAAGTGGATGACACAGGGGGAGAGAGAGGAGGATTTCAGAGCATCAGTAATGGTGAGAGGACTGGGGTGGGGCACACTGCAGGATAGGAGGAGAGTGGAGCGGCTGGTAAGGATGTTTAAGGTGGTGAGGGGGGTGAGTGGGTGGGCACAACTGGGTGACAAGATACAGAGAGGTATATTCAGGGGAAGGGGTGATCATGAGTGGAAGATGCAGAGGGTGGGGAAGAGGACAGAGAGAGGAAAAAACACTATGATGGTGAGAACGGTGATTGGAATGATTTGGCAAGGGATGTGGTTGAGGTGATGGAGCAAGGGAGTGTAGGAAAAGGTTGATGGGGTCGGAAAATTGAGAAGAGGTAGGTTAATCAAATCCTTGCCACAGGGCTGAGGCCCAATTGCAAGAAGGAAGAAATAAAAAGAAAAAGTGATATTATGATGAATGATTGTTCAAAAAAAACTTGATTCTTGGTCTGAAGAGTTTAAATGTTTCTTCTAAATGTATATATCTATATTGTACATGAGATGACTGCTGAGATGGTAATATGCTGACAGTAGTTTTTATTAGGCTTATATTTTTTGTGAGATTAGGTGCAACTTTGTGATTTTTGTTTTAAAATCTTACTTGTTTTGTGACAGTGGTATTTAACACAAATACAGCACCGAATTCTGTACCTGTGACGAGTTATTTGATGTCATTACAAGCAATCATTTAGTGAGGAATGTTATTATTAAATCTGATTTTAATGTGCCTTAAATTTAATTTAGGCTACATTTGGTTGTGATTTCTGGTCAAATATTTTCCAGAAGAAAAAAAAATTTAATTTGTTATAGTAAAATATTTCAGTTATACAAATGTCAGGGAATTTTTTGGCAGGAACTCTGTAGCTACCCTGATCCACCTTGCCGACTGGACTGGATTACTCATTCCACTCTTATTTGAGTCTAGATTCTTCAGTCCACTCCTAGTTCAATTGTGATTGAGTTGTTACTCTAAACACAGTAACAGATTAGTTAAGAGTGGGAAAAAACAATTTTAAGCAAATTAGGATCACTTTGTTGTCCTTAAAATACTTCTCTTAGATCATTTTGCCGACCTGGTACAGGTAGGTCAAAATATTAAGAAAAGCTAAGTGTTCTGGCCAAGCTATTGATTTTAGAGGTATAGGTTATTATTGAGAAATGTTTATATAGTCATTAGAAGGAGTGTTAGGGTATCTTAGGTTAGGTAACTTAACAATATCTAACAACATTCGGTTTGGTCAGGTTAGGTTACCTAACCTAATGTATCCTTATTTAATAAGGTATGATGGTATAGAACATATTATACTTATAATTAAGTGCACTTGTATTATGAAAACACGTCTGTAAATTCTAGTTTTATCTAACTTCTAAGTACCCTCTACTCATTGATATTAAAAAGGAAAATATTCCTGTATCTTTGAATGTAATAAGTTTGTGTACATAAAAGGTAGTATATTTTTCACTTAATGTTCAATATGCTAAGTCCTAACACACCAGTGTCAAATTGTAAGTTTACCCATTCGACTTATAGTTTGGTAGCAAAACAGTTTTTTCCATTTTTCCGAAAGTTTGTTTCGAAATGGAATCTTTACCTTCTTCATCTCACTCGTTCAATTATTGATACCTATGATGCACTTAGGGATACAGAGTTAATTTTTGCTTCAAAATGCAAACACCTCAAAAGCATTTTAGTATTTTTATGTGTGGGGGTTTGTGTACGTCCGTGTATATTCGAAAATCAGTAAGTAGGGGGGTGAAATGTTGTGAAATATGTTTTCCATTGTTCCTTCATCTATATTAAACCATTCAAGATATTGATATGCTCTTTGCTTCATAATAATGTTTGTGAAAATACGTACCTAAAATATTGTTCCGGGATATTTTCCAAATTCTGCCTTAAAGAGGTAAATAAATTTATTAACTTTATGACATTGACAGGATTTTTTTAAAGATTGATACTTGTTTAAATACCGTAAAAGTTATTTATTGATTTTTGAAATTCGGCACCTAAAGGTGTGAAATGTATTTTTAATAAATAAATTGTCCATATATCTGTACATAACAAGCTTTAGTAATGGTAAGACAGTGAATGTTTCAGATAGATCCTTTATAGCTATCAAACCCGTAGAGTTTTTTTTTTTTTGCTTCATGATGATGAATATGTAATGTCCATAAATAGACGTCTGGACTTTTCTAAATTCAAACTTTCAAACCTGTGAAGAAATGAAATATGTTTTTAAGTGAATTGTCTAGCTGTAACTCAATCGTAATGGCTAGTGATTTAAATTTTTAGTGCTCAAGTTTATCGCGAACGACCTATACTGTTACCCGTTTTAGACACATGTAGCAAGAATGTCTGAATGTGTGCTTTGAACTGTATCAACAATTCTTTTTATTTTTTACATAGAATTATCTTAAACAGTAGATAATATACGAGTTTTTCAATTGAAATACATCTATTTTTACTCATTTGTATACAGACACTTCTAATTTATATAAGACTTAGTTGGTTACGGCACGGAAAAGATTCATTTTCAAGGGTCGTTGGATAGAATACAACGTCTGCCGATATAACGGTATTTTAACGGACTTCAAATTGTGTATCAGCCATTCCGTATGTTATGGGTATTACATTTCAATTTGTTTTTACTTTTATTTATTTATTTTTTTTTTGGAAAAGTGTGAACGACTTATTAATTATGATAAGAAATACATAAGTAATGAATAAAAACTTGTTTTGGACCAAATTTTTGATAAATAACTTTACATGGCGGAGGTTCCCAGGGTTACACTGTTTATTACTGTTAATTAAATGTTAGTTAAGTATAGAGAAAATGAGAGTGGTGGATTTCACAGGCCAGCTAGCCCACCGCGCCTGCTAGCATGAGAACTCTGTTACATAGTAATGGTTGAACGCTCAGGCTACTTGATCCTGGACATACCTGTTCTCAATTTAGATTCTATAGTCCAAAAGTATAGATACACAAACACTGATGGAGTCTTACCCTGTCTATTATAGCTGTGTGGTTGGTTAGAAAAAGTCAGTCTCCCCGTGCACTTCAAACATGACCAGTCCCTAGGCCCGCAGACGTTGATGAGGTTTGACCTGGCCGGCGTTGCAATCTGCGACCACAGCACACACCAAAACCAAAACATCCCTAGTGATGAAATGGTGATGGACGATTTCCATTACGCCTCGCCTATCGGTGCATCGCCATGTCCGCCTAAGTCCTAATCATAAAAGTCACGAAGAAGCTCTACAAAAGGTTCACAAAAGAAGCTCCACAAAAGAAGTCCAAAAGAGCATCCAAAAGAGTCTACAAAACATGGCCGGCAGGTAATTATAACTACTGGCTGCGCCGTCCAGAACCTTCCATGATTTACCTTCCTGGAATGGTCAGCAGCGACCATTCCAGATTGGCGTAACATCTGCCCTCTTTGTCCCACAGGGCATTCACTCGTCAGCGACATTTGACGTCAGAGAGCGGAATGACAGAAATGTGCTGAAGTGCACTTCTAGCCCATGGGTCGGCCCTACTAACAGCTAGTAATTTGGGACAGGGGAGCGGGGGAGTGTTGACAGAGGCGTCCAGTGCCCCCGAAGGCCACTGCATGCCGAAGGTACCAGAAGGACCCACAGCACACGACCGCCCGGCGACATCGAAACATCCATCACCACACCCCCCACCTACCTACAACCTATTACAAGGCCATCGGCCTACACACACTACCGGGACACTGTCCACAAAGGAATTCACTAGCACAGCAGTGCAACAAACTCTGCAGGCTACCAGGAACAGTGAACAACAAAAACTCTACCTGAGAGACTGTCTGAGTACACTCTAGATTTCCACAATTCTAAATTCAAAGCAATGACTTCCCAAGAACTGAATACTCTTAAAATTACAATCCAAAATAACTTTACCACCTATTTCGAGTATGGATGAGAAGAAAAAAAAAAACAAAAGCCCGAAAATTAGCGTCGCGACAATATAGATGATTAATTGAACACACAGTTTCATCACTTTTCACCTCCTTAGGTATCATATTAAAAAAAAATTCAGGTATGTAAGTAGCAATAAACAAAAATCATGTCAATATCTAAAAGTTAATGGGATCTTAAATGAATTGAAAACCCGTTTTACAAATTTTTGTAAGTCTTTGGTGTCGAATTTGGAAAATATACTGAAATTGTATTTTGGGTCTTAAAAGTAAACATTTTGAAGAAAACAGCACTTCGATATCTCAACTGGTTTATTACATATGGAAGAATAATCAAATAGACATTTCGAGTCTTTTCAACCACTTATTAGAAACTTTCTTAATGTTCTATCTTATATATTGGTAAACATATCTAATGGAAGTAAAAATCTTGACGATAGCACATTGGGTTCGAGCTGTAGAGATGATAAAACACATTTTATTCTATTTAACTCCTTGGAAGTAAAATTTTGAAAAATCATTCACGTGTACATTGTTTTGCAGGGAAAATAACTCTATATCCCCTACAGGGGTTTAATTTTAAATAATCCTTAAATTGGCTAATATGTAGTTTTGTGATAGACCCATTGAAGTAAAAGTCACTGATAGGCCATTGTGTTAAAGTTGTGTAGACGAATCTTAGTAAACACATTTCACCCCTTTCCACCTATTAGGGCTCGAATTTCGAAAAATCCCTACTTAGTGAGCGAGAAATTTTTGGTCAACTCTTTAGCATTGAGGTCTTCTTAAGCGCTGGTGGGGGATGACATGATGTGAGTATGGAGCAGCACCGGAATGAATGGGCGGGGGAAACAGGAGATCCCAGAGAAAACCCAGCCGACCAACGGCATCGTCCGGCACAATTCCCACATGCAAAAATCCGGGGACAGACCCCGCCAGGAATCAAACTTGGATCGCATTGTCCTTTTTAGTGCTAGCCTATGACCTACTGGGAACCCACACAAAATAAATTCACGACTCTATGCCTGGCGGTTTGAGCTGCAGTTTGATGTAATCGGTCGGTGAACTTTTTTGTACGTAGAGATTTACTGCACATTTAGTAGTTTAGTCAAAGCAGGAATAATCACAACTTGCAGCAACACATTTCAGGCACAGGCATTGAGGCCTACAATACAGGTATACCTGAAATACATAAAAAGTGTAGAACTTTCCCATATAATTTTTTCACTTTGTTTAAAATGTTCATGTTTCTCGTCTGGCGAATCCTGACATGGGGACCAACATGTTGGTATACTATTCCTCCTTTTCGCCACCCCTGTTGAGTGCTCTGTTCAGCACAATGTTGCAGTATTTCCTAGCAAGGGATGTGTTACAGAAGTGCATGGCCAGTGTAGGTAGCCATCAATCACAAGCTACTCATACTTGAGAGGTATGCCATCCTCCTGCTTGTCAGTATTCTACGGATATCGGACTTGCCAATAAGAGTATTCCTGCAATGGCCAATTAAAGTTATGGTGCTTCCCTTCCTGTGCTTCAAAAGTGTTACAGCGAGTTACGACTGTTCTCTTTTTGAGGAAATTATCTAACACATGTTATATATTTTATATCTACGAAAAGAACATGCACACTCAAACTATGTCACTATAGTTTTAAAAATTCGGCATTTTTATTAGAAACATAATTTTCGGGCCCCTCAAATGGCCAAAAATGGTTTTCCAGGCTGCCGTATGTGAGAAAATAACCACCTGATTCGAAGGACACAACTATGAAAACAAGCGTTACACTTTGAACTATGCTGCCCATAAATAAAATAATTTGCCAACAGTTTAAAGTCCCAAAGGTAAAGGGATAATTGTAAAGCACTGCACGTCAGCTGAGTGGCTTGCACGGAGAGGCGATAATGTATTATGTACATCGGTCAACAGCACTCTTACCTCTCCTGTCTCACAAACACAACTTAGCTAAGGAGGCACCTTAATGATATTACCAGCTTGTAAGGCAAAAGCGGTATATGTTCACCGTACTTAGACGTAAACATTATTTCGTGGAGTAGTGGTGGGGGTAACCCTTAGGGCCACTTGCACAGTCATACTGTATTATATTTAAGGCCTCCCTGAGTGAAATGTGAGGAATTTTCATTGTAAAGACGAAAAGTGAGTGGAATCCAAGGAATAACTAAGGATTTCTTAAAGAATCTGCAGACCATCGTAAGATTTTCTCAAGCTGCATTACAGTCTTGATGACCGTAAATAGAGGGGAGAATAATATTCTTATTTTGAATTTGTTGGTGATATTTTAGAGGAATAATAATTTTTATAAATTTGGTGTTCAGGAACATGCACAGGGGTATCTAAGTGATAATTTATTTTTGTAGCACATTTTTACACAAAATCAATATAGTGTTTATAATGGTGCTTTTGTTTTCAAACAAAATGGTTACAATACCATTTTATAAACAAAATTAATTACGTATTTTTATCATCTTCATTGTGCATGTTTTTTTCACATTTAGGGCCTACAGCATGCGAAACATATATAAATTATCAAATCGCCATCAATCATGTAAGCTTTGTGTATTTTTTAGCTGCATTCACAAGTTGGTGGATGAAGAGAAATTATTTTTCTCACTAATAATGTGGTACCTAACACTTCATCTTATCTGAGATACCGGAATTACCTGGCTGTGCAATGCAAACAAAATATCCTCAGATTTTACTTTATTAAGTTCTCCCTAGTTTCACCTTTACCTGAAGGATTTCCTCTTGTGACTCTGCAGTCGATCCGTGGAGTAGGATGTATCTTCTTGCAAGTTTGTGCATAGTACATTAATTTATTGTCCACTCTGTTCTGTTTTGTATAGTTTATAATTTTTTTCTGTGCATGCTGAAAGACTTCAGCCAATTTTGGCATGCCAAGAGTCATGTGTTAATTCTGCTTGTTTTAGTTGTGGCCTGTTGCGAGACAATTTTAGCTCTCCAGTCTCCCCTTGGCAAAAGAGGAATGCCTGGCATGTATTTTCAAGTCAATGTTCCACTCTTCAGATGGTCGGTCATATAATCAAGTTGAGGGAATTAAATTTTGCGCACACCAGATATGTGAAGTTATATTTTAATGTGATATTTTCTCATCTTATACCCTCCTTTTCGTAACTTAACCCAAAATGTTCTTTGCAGTGGAAGTGTAAGTCTAGCGACATGTCTGTACTTGCACCTACGAGTGAGGATTACAACTCTTGAGTTGGGGTTACAATCATGTAAAATGACATTCCCTGTTGCCTACCAGGGACAAGTGTTTGTGAGTACAACTTACATTTTTAATATGTTCCCAGGCTTAGCTAGACATTAGCTGAGTGACGCCCTTCATTAACTTAATATGTTCCCAGGCTTAGCTAGACATTAGCCGAGTGACGCCCTTCATTAACTTAACAGGTTCCCAGACTTAGCTAGACATTAGCTGAGTGACGCCCTTCATTAACTTAATAGGTTCCCAGGCTTAGCTAGACATTAGCTGAGTGACGCCCTTCATTAACTTAATATGCTCCCAGGCTTAGCTAGACATTAGCTGAGTGACGCCCTTCATTAACTTAAAATAGGTTCCCAGGCTTAGCTAGACATTAGCTGAGTGACGCC
>PNEQ01053095.1:0-13578 GCA_003012365.1 Medauroidea extradentata
ATTTCAACTATCACTTGCGTTATTTTTCCGTTAAATGCTACGGGATTCGGGCTATTCGCTCGAGAGAAGACACTCGGAATCTCGATTTTTTCATTTTTTGGGGACAAGGGTCGGTCATATCTACCGCTCAGCAGTGTGACGCCTGGCTACTGATATCAATTTATGTTTACATTATTACGTTAATTAATTTCCCGCAAAATGCTACGGAAGTCGGGGCCTAGAGACACTTTGCAGAAAAAATGCAATTTTAAAATTTTCTGTTATGTCCAGTTGGGAAGGGGGGGGGGGGGGGCAAAATAAGCCACTATCGAATTTACGAAGGTAGCGATTTTACGAATGCGATGAGAGGAACCGTGAGTATTCGTAAAATCGGGGGTCTAGTGTAGCTGTAATGCAGTTTAAGTACCAGGTAGACAACTGCTTTAAGACTCCATTCCAGTTATCAAATTGGATTACTTTATTTTTTGCTCTTACAAAATTCTAACAAGAAAAATGTGAAATTTGTGATTACACCGTACATTTTAATTACCTTGCACTACAGTACAATCATGACAGTTGAACTTCAATGTGTATTTAGGCCACAATCAGGCCAATAATTTTTTTAGTATACTTTATTTGTTTGCTGAATTGCAGCCTTAATTTACAATAAAAGTGCAACCATCACACCTGTAGTCTAGCGCAAGGTACCGGTAAATAGATTTTGTAGTATAATCGCAAATACCACATTTTCCTTCTCCGAATTTTATAAAAGTGATAATTTATATAATACAATATAGTGAAAAAACCAAGCCTTAAGACTTGCATTCCACACATGTGCTGTGTTCGTGTATGCCTCATGTGTTCCTTCCAGGTGTGCGTTTTATGCATCATCTAGGCAAAGTAGTTGAATTTTTTTTTGTCAATTTTATTTTACAGCTGCAGCCTATCAAGTGATGGTAACAACGATATGTTATATGTAGTTGCATGCTGCCAAACATATTTTTTGATAACTTAACTATAGCTTACTTGCATTTTGCCCATTTCCCCTCTTATTTTTTTCAAATTCAAATTTTATTTTTTAGCTATCACCGAGAATGATGATGGTATATTGCTGTGGCATTAGATCAGAAGTTGTTAGATCAAGGTTCTATTGTATGTACATTTTGTACATTTTTTGTGAAAAAATTTCAGTACAATACATTGTATTACATTACTTAGCTCACAAGAAAATACAGTAAAATGCCCGCAAATGTTTATTTAAAGGATGTCTGAAAGAAAACAATACAATATAGAAACTTTCAATACATCAACGTACACATACATATTATGTTATATAGAATTTTTTATAATGCATATCTTAATGTAAGGTTTATTATAAAATACTAACCTGTCTATAAGAGGAGTTATCTGACTCGGCACGGCTACACATATACAACGCAGACACCATGCAGCAGCCAGCCTAGCTGCCTGACACGGGTGGACGAGCACTGACATGATTGCTTCTATCAGGCCTACAAACATCCCCACACATCACAGCCCTGCTCAGATTCCATGGTCTAACCCTCTCCTCACAAACAACCACATGTGCATGCACATGCACACACATGCTTAAGAACACACACACACTCTCTCTTTCTGTATCCCACGCTTTCATTCTACTACTCTCTCTCTCTGCATCTTGAAATTGTTTTGGCGAAGTACTGAAGAAGCACAGTTTTCCATCCACAATGTTCCGAATGTTCTTATCAACTATGGTACTTTTAAATTTATCTGTTAATTCTTAACAGTGCTAATTTACCTTTTTTTATAACTAAAACATGTAGACTGTTTCTGTAAATACTTGTGCATCTCTGTCGACATGTTTTAGTGATTAGTAGCCTAGCGGCCGTATCCCAACTTTTCTTTGTTTACCTTTTTTTGACTACTGATCTTTTTATTTTTACACACGTTATCCTAACAGCCTGAAAAATTTTTTAATTATGATTCAGTAGAGAAAGGAGCCGTTATGAAGAGACTTACCAAGAGAATGGTCGGAAATGAGGTTGTTGGCAGTAGTTCCCAGACTGAGAATGAGGCTGCCCGTCTCCTGCAGGGCACACACCAGAAGGTGCTGGCTGAACAATGTCTCCTGGTTACAGTCCTTTGCATTTTCTGGGTTGAAGTCTGCCAAACACAGTTTCAACACAGTCTTGCAGAATCACATAAGTACATACCTAGCTTAAGTAGAATCCTGATTTTACAACTGTTCCGAAGATTACTGTCATAAAGTTGTCTCTAGTCTTTGTATAGCCAGACACATCCTCACAATGTTGCTTGGTCCTGAAGTATAGACCAAGATGTCTACAACCTGAAGTATTTGGAGGAAGACAAGCGAGGTACAGACTCACCCACGTACCTAGATTCCCCAACTTAATACTGTGTAGTGGTCGCAATACCCTCCTATTTGGACCAATGTCATTTGTACTTAACACCAACAAGAACAATAAATAATCAGTCGTGACTTTGGAAACTTAACATTTTAGCCAAATTTCTTTTCCAAGTTTGGTATTGCAAAATTTATCAATTTTATGCCAAAGTACGAAGACAATGCATAGAGACCACAATTTTTCGTAAAAAAAATCGTGGGTTATAACAATGCACCATTTTTGGTAGCTTTACCTACTCCTTATACAAAAACCAAAAGAGTTATTGGAAATAGTACTCGTTTAATATGCAGATGTTTTGCTACAAACATACAAATACAACCACCTGTTTTCCACATAGCAAAATTTGAACTGTGGTCGACATAAAATTTACAGAGTGCTACATTTATTGTCATTCACTTCTTCTGATATAGAAATAAAGGATGTACCATATTTACGCACGTACCACCAGCACATTTTTTCTTAAAAACTAAATTGAAAATTCTGCATGTGGGTAATACATGGAAATCAAGGTTTTTTGAATAAATAGGGTCTTGAAAATTTGGTTTATCAATTGTGCATTACAGACTGCTGGAAGGATTTATAATAACGGGAAAATTTGTGTGAAACTCTTGATTGCTCCGCCAGAAAGAGCCACAGTAGAGTGTGTTCTCCACGTAAAAACAACTGCTGAGAAGAGTGCAGTACACATTGCTGTCGCTGCGAAGCAATCGCGTGCCGTGCAGCAGCACTCCAGCCAGCCTCGAGCTTTAAACATCACTATTTCTATAAAATCGAATGATGCCGAGAAACATTGATACTTTAAGGATGTAATTTAATTCTTATGATGTAGGCCATACATTTAATTAATGTAATACTAACATGTTAAAAATTTGAACAAAAGGCAATTATATTAAAACTGTACAGTGGAAAGAAAAAAAAATTCAAGAGAGCATGATGAAATTGTGAATATATGTATTTGCAGTATAATTGAGGTTTTCTACTACCATTCTTTTATCTACCTAATTTGGAATCGTGCAAGTTATTTCCATTAAAAGTTGACAGTTCTTCAAAAAACTGAAGCTTAGAACCTAAAACTTGAAATGTAAATAAAATTTAAAAAATAATAATTCACGGATTAACATCAATAATTAATCCTACCAGTTCCAAATATAATCTGAAAATGTGAATGTGTTTAATAAATCCCCAAATAATAAAATACAATTATCAATATCTTCTAACATCGGAAACAACACATTTAAAAAGGAGCTTCAAATTAATTTAAAACTTACTTTTTAACAGAACCATCTATTTTTATACATACTTGGTTACACAAATGTAATACAACCTTAAATAAATAACTGAACACCATCTTCAATTTTTTACAATTTATTACACGTGAGTGGCATATACACAATTTTAAAATACAGTACTTATATAGCACTTCTTTAAAATTCAAAGTTGCAATTCACACTTATAGACGTTTGCAAACAGCAGAACCGTTTGTTACAGCAACTGGAGTTTTGCTCCCAGGCATTAGAATACCTTGATGCAACTTGGATTCAAGAATTGTAGAAATTGCCAACTATGTGAACAAAGCTTTACAACATCATCTAGAAGCTAAAAAACTAATTCTTTATCTAGGGCAAAAAAAATTATTGCGTAAACAATGCATTGAAGTTTCTGTAATACAAATTTCGTTAATACAAAGTTCTCATAAATATAAGTGTTTAACTTTCCCCTTGGGATGAGATAATAAATTAAATATTAACTAGTGCTCAGAAATAAAATTTTTGTACCTAAAACAATGTAATATTCAGACCACCAGTAAAAATTAGTAACTGTGGTAGTAAGAATTCATAAATTTTGGAGATCAAAAAACAAAGAAACCTTAAAGACTTAGTTCAGATTATTGAAAAAAATCTCATAATACAAACATTATTACAAATTGCTAATACTTAGTTAGGTTCTTTCAGGTTTATATAAATGAGGTTCCACTGTAATGAGGTTTGTATTATCAGGTGTTTGCAAAAACTCTAAAAAGTCTCTGAAATTTTATAGATAAAAACATAAATAAAACTGACCTCAGCAAATAAGTCACTCTCACAACAACTATCACATTACTATACTTGACGTGGCACACTTACCTATTGAGTTCATCTGCTTCACGATGATGTGGATGATCTCCTTGCAGGCAGACGCCTGGGCTTTCTCCCCCAGCATGCGACCCAGAATACTACGTAGGATGAAGTTGATGCACTTGCGGGAATACACTGCATCAACGTGCGAGGATGCAGCCTTCGGATTGGCTACCAGGTCCAATACGTGCATGAGGAGGGCTGTCAGGTTGCGCTCCAGCCATACGCCTCCCAGGATTTGAACAAACACTACGTATGCCTGCACCAAACATAACAAGCACACTTTTCAAAATGTTTTCATATCTTGCATGAAGTCAGTGAATAATATAATTTTTAATTTGGTCCCTGATATATTAGATGATGATTCTTTGTTTCTAGACCAAATGAGGTGGCACAGTGGTGGTAGTAATAAGTTCATGTTGTTTTTGATTTAACAGTTTTATTTTGGGTGAAAAGTTTTTACTGTTTGGCACAAGTTAATCATGAGAGAGGGAAGAAGAAAATGGAACTGAAACACTGAGACACAATCACCCATGAATCTAGATTTCCTCACTGTACTTTATGTAGTAAGTGACTATGAATACCTGCAATGTTAACTACTACTTAAGATAAGTTCTGTATGAAGGCAGATTTCTGTCAGTTCTTTCATATACTCACTGCACTCCCTCCTCCTGGATTATTTGCGCATGTTTTGCAGACAATTACGCATGAAAAAGGTTTACGTAGTATTGTAGCAGTAATAAACAATGGCAAATGACTAAAATAAATTTTGTGGTTAATATCTTGACAAACATATGTGAAATAGGCAGACAAACATCTTCAGTTCCATATACAGTAGTTTCAACACAGTAAACAACAAAACAAGTATTCAGGAAATAATACATGTCAATAACTCGTTAAATTAAAAAAACTAAAACTACCTCAGCGGAGTGTGTTTTGCTGTTATGATAATGCAAGCTTTTTAATTAGTACTCATTGTTTTTTTTTTTGTTTGTTTGTTTGTTTTGTTTTTCGTGGAACTTTTCCTAATTTTTGGAAAGCAGGAGAGAGCTCCAAGGTGCATTGTTGTCATCGGTTATCACATGGTGTTGCACGCGTGTGGCCCAACTCGTCAGACCCCCCTGTCAAGTGTCTTCCTGTAGAAGATTTTAAAAGTTTTTTTTGGCAAATTTTTTTCTTTTAACAGCTGTGTGCTCATGCTGCTTCTAAGCAATTTGTATACATTGTAACGAGTCAGCGCTCTCGAAAGCATTTGGTTGAGCGACCTGACGAGTTGCGCCACCTCCACCTCTCCTGCTTGCTACCTATAGCCCCGGCGACGAGACAGCGAACTGCGCCCCTCCTCCTCCCCTGCTCGCTATCACCAGTCCTGGCGACAAGGAAGCAAACTGCGTCCCTCCTCCTCCCCTTATCATCCCACCCCTGGTAACGTGGACTACTCAGGCTTGACTGACGTCATGGGCATTCTGAATAAGCTGGCACATTTCAGTCATCCAGGACAAGCATTCAGCTCGGACTTAACTGAATGTTACCGCAACACCTAGAACTTTCAGCTTCCATCAACCAGCATGGTTGGCGAGCTCTGAGAATATTCTGGGCATCGTCACGGGTGACTATAAATACTGGCCCACTTCGAGCAAAGACAGAGTGATTATGGCCTTTAGCTGGTGAGTGCTCGCGAGGGACTTGGCAGCAAGGGATGAGGCAGTACCAGCAGATTGAGGAGAGACTATGGAGGTGTGGATGATGGTGACACTCTTTTAGTGGTGTAAGTGTGAGAGATGACGAACTGGTTGAACTGAAGCTGTGCATTGTGTGACATTTCTAGATAGAAACTTATGTAGTTGGAGGATGGATTTGAGATATAGAGAGAGATATAGAGAGAGATAAAGAGATATAGAGAGAGATAAAGAGATATAGAGAGATACAGTAATCTCTCGGTTTAACGACTCTCAAGGAACTTAATACATTTGTCCTTAAATTAAAAGGGTTATTAAACTGAATGATAAAAGTATGTTGGGACCGTAGAAGAGATCAAATAATACAGTTGTTAAAGTGAAAGAATTAAACTGTAAGATCTTAAACTAAGAGATCACTGTAGACATAGAGATAGAGATGTAGAGATAGAGAGAGATACGTTATTAATTATAAACTAGAGCAGAAAATTAGGCTTTCAGGGAGATTACCTGTATACAATATCTGTACGTGTTTAGTCGAAAAAGGGTGAATCACAAGTGTTGTATACTTAATCTAGAGAGTTTATAGATATTGTAATTAAATTAAGAACTTTAATTTTATTGATTTACTTATTTAATTACCAAAGCCGTCCATCCCAAACAACCCTGGCTACGCCCAAGACAGCAAAGCGAATATGTGACGTGTCTTGCTACAGCCGCATCAAATGATGTGAAGGTTATGTTGCATTCGTCATGTCCTGGATAGATCAGTTGAAGGTTTATTGATAAATGTAGAGTACTTCATTTCACCCACCCATTAGTAAGGTTAACTTTTATAGAGAAACTCGTAAATTCATCAATCAAAGATGCACATCAGCGGAACTACTTTCCTGGCGCATAATCGAAGAAACCCCATGCAAAGGTTAACCAACGTGCATCAACAACCTATGGCATGAAGAAATTCTATGAAGCAAGTGATCGACCACAATGTCTGCACCAGAAATCCTACAACTTGGAGAAGATTGCAACACAAGAAATTACCCATTTCACAAGGAAAATTTAATAAACTACTAAAAATTGTAAAAACTCAAAAAATAAGAAAACAAAAAAAATTTATATCAACAAAAATAATTAAAATTGTGCTGTAGTCAATTTGAAACCAAATAAGCCAGGAAAATATACAAAAGACTCTACGTTAAAATTTCCCCGACTGTATTTTATATATAAATTTTGAAAATTGAATTTAAATTGCTCATGTCCCCAAACACTAAGTTATTGAATCCTGCTGTATCATCCCTAACACCTGATGAACCTATACTAAGTAATGCACATTGCCTGTAAGTAAAGATTTGAATTAAAATAGAAAAAACATTTTATACAAATTTAAATAAGGTAGGGCAAACTGCTTACACTCTTCACAATTACAATATGAATGTGTGGGAAATACAACACTCGTAAATAGTACTGCATATGGTCGAAATGCTGGAAATAAATTGTCTAAGAAGAGTGAGTAAATGTTTTAATCTACGATTCAATGCATCAAGTCATAGGTAATTTGATTCAAGAATTCAGATTCTCGAAGCTTCGCAGACCTCTAACGTACGGTACATAATTTGAGAAAAAATATTATTAATTATATAAAATACAAAAACATTGATTTTATTTCATTTGACTCAGGATTGCTGTATTTAAATATAAACATATATGGAACTACATTTGGTACTTCCTGCTAACCATACAAAAAGTGAGGCAACCATTTTTGGAATTATATATGCTATCATGGGCAGTGATATTTTTTAAAGGTTGTTTTCATGACTGCTGACTTTATTTCGAACAGTCTATACATACAGTCATTTATTCGCAATATTTTTTTTCTCAGAATCAAAAAATCGTGCCTAAACACTGTAGTACATAGCTATAATAAGAATGAAGTGTGCGTAATAATTCTAAAAATTAGTTTCTATTACCTAACCAATTACAGTGAAATCTAAATATACAGTACTTCAGTATAAAGTACTTTTCATTACAAATTACAGTACATAATTCCAAACCCCTAGAAAGAGTTTTCATTTAGTAACTGTTCAGTTTAAAGCATTTTCAAATTTTTTATACTAAGCATGAAATTTTAAAGTTCCCTTCAAGTACTTTGTAATGAGATTTCACTGTACATTTCATTTGGGACTTTTTCTAAATTGCATAAAAATGAATTCCATGTCAGTAAACCCACTTTAGGGTAACTTTAATTACATATCAATTTGATAATCATATGCCAGTTAAACAAAAAAAAAGTATAATTTGTCACACAGTAGAACTCCGTTTTTACGTTACTGTTTTTTACGTTTTCCCGCTAATTACGCTAATTACTGTCTGTCCTATTTTATCTCCATTTGTTTCTATGTACAACATTCCCGATGTTTACAACACTCAATATTTATATTTCACCCTATGTATTTACACTTTTTCTTTAAGTTTGTTTACTTTCTGAACATGAGCAACAAAGCTCAGATATATGTATAAAATTACGGCAAATTTCAACGTTAACGGCATGGTGATTAACTGTTCCCGTCGCGTACTTACAATTTGGAACTAGCCCATTCTACGCCATTTTGTTTACCTGTGGTTACTTGCTCACGTGACCGCGCCAATGGCTGGTCTCAACTTGTACGAAGTCGCACTGAGATGCTCTCGTTCACGTGATAGCAAACCTGGCAGTTCGCAACTTAGACAAAGTTACTCTAGCTCACGTGACAGTGCAGCATGCACACTAGCACTCACAATTGCATTTATTGGTTTACAAGCATCTATGGTTGTTTTGTTTGCTAACTCAGGTAACGTGAAGTTAATGTTCTGGTTGTAATTTTTGTGATGTTAAGAGTATTATTAATGCAAAGTGGCAAAATAATTTCCAATTTATTCAAAGCAGACTTTGTAATGGCATGCACTAAAATTTCTACAGAGCTGAAAGACTAGCATTTCCAGTTGATGATGACGCTATCCCGCTGTGCTAGATGTGCGGGGTTGCAAGCAAGATTGCTGAATGCGAGCAGTGTGTGTATCTAGAAGACCTTTGAGGTAAAGAGCATGAGACATTGGTGTGGTTCTTCTAGAGTAGTTGGTGATAAGAGTTATCCTCGACTCAGCGAGTGACTACTGAGTGAGCCAACAAGGACGAACTCTACTTGCTAGCAGAGGGTGTCATCTTTTACATAAACAGAGGGCAAGGCATATATCACTAGCCTTGTATTCGATATCAAGGTTGGTACACAGGTTAATCTCATGAAAGGAGAAAACAAGGTAATTCAGTTTCATGGGGTGTTTATATTCATTAACACAAGTTACAATACTTGTCACAGCATGATGAATACAACATTAGCTTTGGTACATGGTCCACAATCAGGGTTAGATGTCAATCATAATTTGATGACATACATTGTAGCACTGGGGTCTCAATATGAGATACGACAACAGGGTACAACAATAACAATGATACGACAACTTAGAAAGACAGTACTAAGCCCACAGGACATATTATGATGCATACACTTCTACGTGGCACTCCGGGCTGTTCAAATACTGGGCGAAATTAAGGCCTTATTCGTGGCCGAAACTGGGGGGCGATCATCTCTTTGATCCTGAGAGGTTTGCAACAACATTCAATAGCCTCTTACTTTAGGCGCTGCGCCATCGACAATACTGGATTAACGAGCTAGGCTGGGTTACTACTAAATACACTGCGATCTCTCTGATCCCAAGGAAAGTTTACTACATTCTGTATCTTCCAATAACTTTACGAGACAGCAAAGTGCGTATCAACACTTTATAACCGACATAACATACGGTGTATTCCCCTTTACGTACGCGGCACGGAAGCTGGGTGACAAAACCTCCTCCTTCCAGTCTCTCAGCGGGTGAGGTAGGTAAGGGAATGGAACAGGAAGGTGGAGGTCTCCCTTCGCAAGAAGTCGCTCCGGGGTTGGTGAGGGTCTCCCTTCACAATAAGTCACCTCGGATAGGTAGGTACAGGGTTGAGGGTCTCCCTTCGCAAGAAGTCGCCTCGGATAGGTAGGTACCGGGTGGAGGGTCTCCCTTCGCAAGAAGTCGCCTCGGATAGGTAGGTACAAGGTTGAGGGTCTCCCTTCGCAAGAAGTCGCCTCGGATGCAATCGGTAGGACTCCCTTCGCAAGAAGTCGACTACCAGGGAGGGTTGAAGGTCTCCATTTGCAAGAAGTCCTTCGGGGAGGGGTTTGAGAGACGGGAACTCAGAGGAGCTGCCAACGAACTCTCGCGGGGGTGCCAGGCTGACCCGGCCCGAAGGCCGAGCCGCTGACGACTGACTATCTGGGCGCAGCGCCCGCCTTATATATCCCTGGGAAGGGCTGAAGTACCGTTAGCAAAATGGCCGCTCGGCCGCTCGAGGCTGTCTGCATCTGCAGGTGTGCCACACTCGCACAAAAGAAATACTCTCTCGTGGCACAAAGTTACTCTGCTATACAAACAAACTTCCCGACTTGAATTATAAATGTGCGCATTGCCGTTTAACACTATAATTAATACATAATAATAAAACACAACTTTAAGCATTAACAAACAGTACAATTTATATTTACGTGCGTATTTCCCGTGATCGCTGTTTAGTGCACATTTACAGAGTCCGTGCACGGGATTGGCACCACTGATAAGGCACTCGGCCGTATTTGTAAACAAACATTTGTACAGGTTAATAAATGTTACAAAGGCAGTTAACATGGAAAATAAACACTGGATAAACACTTGGACGTAAGTAAATACTGTTTCATAATTAAAGCTTCGTCTTCCACTCTTACATGCTAGAATATTATCGTTACGTGAAAATAAACGGCAATCGGCAAATGCAAAGGTGCGGGCGAATATTAGTGCTCTGAGGCCTAAATAGTTAAGTGTTAAAATTCAGGGGGCGAGCGTTAACGTAATTTATAAGAGGACATCACGGCATCGCGTCAATGAAAAACATTTTACCGGACACGTGTATTTTTCCCTTGGTTATGCCAATTCCAGTAAAAAATAAATCATAAAAATGGTTAAATTGTTGAAGAGAGTTCTGAGACGTACGTGCCGTTTACAGAAAAACAAAAATGTGTTTGCGCGTCCAATTACAACCGAGGAATTATTTTACTGAATGATGTGCGGGTGCAAGAGTACAAATGTACAAATTAACTATATTTTGTCATCGAAAACAGCACAAGCCTTAGCCAGCAAACTGGAAACTGAAAATTTTTGTCCCTGAAATCATTGGTTCAACTGCTTTAAACACAGACATAACCTTGTTTATTGGTCAGAGCTTATTCAATATTTACCACTTACTGTTTTTTTTACTTTGAATTTCTTAAAACATAATATAATTCTTGGGTGTGGCTTTAGGCCTACATGTTTGGAAGTTTATTTTTTTGTGAAAATTGTTTGTTTACATTTTTAATAGCTATATGCATGTTAAATTAATATAACTTATTAATATTAAAAGCCTTTGTCTGCACTTCCCACTTCTTACACTTTCCTGCTTTTTACACCATTTTTGCAGGATGTAAAAAAAAAGTTCTACTATGTGGCTTATGAACACCAAAGCATAAGGGTTCTCAGCACCCATTATTGCTACAATGTCATACTTTAGTGATTAGACAACGTGTGTCGAATGCTGATAAACACAATTTCTGACCGACAGAGCAAAGGTATTCAAAGCCTACAGCAAAAAAGTTGTCTAAAAATCTTTGGTGTTTATGCGAAAAATGATGCAACATAAAACAAAACTTTACTGGTTTATAACTAGGAAATGAAATGACTCCTTATAAGACAACCAAGAGCTGAGCAGAACGTAGAAAATAAACTCACGTGTGTGACACCCACTCGGACCTCCCTGTTGACCCCAGAACTTCCTTTAATGATCTCTCCTGTGCCCTTGAGGAAGCCGACACCACCTCGCAAGAACCCAGTCATTAGTACCCCCAGTGCTTCCTCCAGGGATATAGGCTTTGTCAGCTTGTTCTGAGGACCTGCAGCAAAGCACCAAATACATTACAACAATACAACCACAATAAACCTAAGAAATCATAAAGAGAAACACAAACACAGGCGTTAAAAAAAACTATTTTATGCATGTATGTGTAGATATAATTACAGTCAGCCCATCGTATCCATGGTACCTACTTCGTTCTATGACATCCGCGTATTTGCAAAAACCACATACACTAAACCCCCGATTTTACGAACCCTGGATTTAACGAAGGTAGCGATTCTACGAATACAATCTCAGGAACCCTCAAAAAATAACAAAATTATATGACAAAAAAAAATTGTAAGGAATAATGTTGACAATGAATAAAAAAACTGTATCTAATTCACTGCATTAAAATATGAATTGTATAGTTGCAGTTATTACTTGGTAAGTCACAATATAAAAAATAAAACAAAAATAGCGAAAATCCGTTAAAAAATGCGGCAGTGACAGTTTGAAAACCGCGCAGCGCCGCATCCTGCGCCAAGCCGGCCGGCCTGTCTCCAACTACGACGTATTAGGATCTATATTGAGGTCGTACTATAGACGCAAAAGTTCCAGCGCATGCGCATGTGCTCATTTAACTATAGTACAGCCACCTCCTAGGCTATTTCACGGCGTCTTATATCTCTCTCGTCTCGCGCCGAATGAGTTTACTTTTTTACACGAACCCTATAAATAATAGCGTGACATTTTTCTTTATTGCGTTAACACAATACGTACTTAAAACAATTAACTTGGCGCATAATTTTCTTAAACAATGCGTTACTGTGTGTCGTAAAACGTGCGTTTCACAAGTGAGCACGATAACAGCGCTACCTATTTTCCAAGTGTAGAAACATTTGTCTCCGGGTATGTCGAACTTGGAAAATAAATAGACGTTCGTGTATTACGTAATCACGGAACTCCTAATTTATTTTTACCGCATATACTTATTGTGAAAGTGATTATTTTCAATCACTTGTACATGTAATTCTCGACGATTTTAGGTAAGAACGTCACAAAATGGCGTTTTTGGAACAATGTCAGTATATGCTACGGTGCCGCTCTCTATCTGCAATCTTGTGAACGTTCGTACAGTTGCGCTATCTGTCCGCTCTGCACGCTACTAGTATCTACGTTCTCGTACAAATTCATCAACAAAGTCGAGGGAATGTTATTACGTTAAGTTATATAAAACTGCGCAATGAATAAATACATCCGCTTATTCCTTCTTTCTTTGGTGTATAACTTACAAGGGCATTTTACTAGTAAGGAATTCCTACTGTTTTTTTTTTATTAAACGCTACGCAAATCGGGCTATTCGCGCGTGAGAAGGCAATCGAAAGTTCGGTTTTCTCATTTTTTTAAGGACAAAG
>PNEQ01053096.1:0-13576 GCA_003012365.1 Medauroidea extradentata
ATTAAATGTTCAAAATAGCTTGGCCCAACCTCGGACATTTCCGGGCGGCGGTTTGAATGTTCGTTGTGACCAATTGGATACGTAAAACACATAAATAATGACCCTGTGAAGGAAAACATACATGCATACAAAACACTAAATGACAAAACACTAAATCATAAATATGGTCATAGTCGTGAATTTAGGCGACGTTATTGTCGAACGACCCTTGCTGGCCCCAGGCCGGCGTCAAAAGTAATAGAATTTTATTTAGGGAGGAGATTATTTATAAAAATTTTATGTTTGGGGAATGTCAATGGGTGTTTATAAACGTCTGATGTGACAAGAGCATTAGGTTGACCTTCAATATCAGCGTTTCCTTACTAGTTTCAGCTGATCGATACCATACGTATCTTTCGAATTGTGCAATAGTTCTGTAGTGCTTTTATTGTGAAATTCCAATTAATGGATTAATAAAAATGGTTTTACTATGCTGGTAAAAGAAGATGAATTTAGCAATTAATATTCATGTAAAAACCTATATAGTGTTTTTAAAGGTAAAACAAATACAGCATAATATTTATTTTATGTAGATAACTAGTCTCACTTTGGTCCTAAATTATGTCATATTCTGTGTGACAAAATAAAAGCAGTTGCAAAATATGAAAGGGACTTCTTAGGAACTTTGTAAGTTCCTTTCGATGAACTTGACCGGCAACTAGTTCCTTTCTCTAAAAAGGAACTTGAACTGGAACTAATTACTTTTAAAAAGGAACTTTCCAAACCTTGATTCGTATTGTTGTGCCACATTCATTTCAATAATTAATAATTCCGTTTTTTTTACTTCAAAAGCGACGCCCTCTAGAATGTAAGGCCCAGGACAAATGCCCCTCTTGCCCCTCCTCCCCCCCCCTTATACACACAGCCCTGATTGTCACTCTCTCTTCTGTTTCATTTGGTTCCTTGTGATTTTGTTATGTGCGATTGTACACATTCATAAAATCATCGTAAGAAAATGTTAAAGTTCAATAGTAAAAAAAAAAAAAAAGTTTTAATACTCCAGAAAAATGAACTGTCTACATTTCATGATCACTACCAAATGGATGTACTCAACTAGTTCTGAGACAACCATCAGATTCTTATGCACAAATAACTGTGAATAAAAGAAAAGAAGTTTGAGGTACTCCAGGCTGGTACTTCTTAATACGTAGTTTCACACACATATAAAAGGACAAATACATTGGTGCGTGGGTGCACGATGTTTTGCTGGCTAGACCAGCTTCATCAGGTGGCTAGTTCAGGAACACCAAGTAATGGCGGCGGTGGAAGCGTGGTTGGTTACCCTAGCGGTAATGAAGCTAACTAGGATGTGGCGGGAAAACTAAAAACAGAAGAGATGCAATGCAGAATACATAGGCCTCACAATCTACACACTCAGAGAAAGAATGAATGGTCACAGAGCAGACACAAAACAAGCAAACGCTGGTAAAGTGGACCTACTTGAAAAACCAGTCGCAGCACATGCTGCAGTACATGAACAAAACTTTGACTCCTGTTATAACACCAAAGTAGTAAGAGCCCTACCACACTCAAACAATAGCTAGAACTAAGGCACGTCCATCAATACATTACTAAATATCGACAATCCCCAAGTCTCAACATCAGATAATCACAACCGTACCACCAGAATACTGCTACATAATTGTATGTGTGTGTGAAACTATCAAGAAGTACCAGCCTGTGAGCACCTCAACCTTCTGTCCTTTTATTCAATTGGTGTAACCTAGTAGCCAGAGCGTTCTTCACATACATTGTTCACAAACAGCTGTGAATTTAGAAAACATACTCACTGGATTGCACAAATACCTGTGCAGTACTGAGGATGTGGCAGTAAGAGTCCTGCAGGGGGAAGGGGGAGGGGAACGTGGATGGGTAACAATGTCTAACCATCAATCGTCAACCAATTATATTTTAACCATAAAAAATTACTTTAAGTCCAAATGTTGGTGGAGACAATTTATTTACTATGTTAAAAACATACTAGAGTCTTAATTTATACAAGAACTTAGTAGAATAACTAATCAGCATAATTTACTCCATTTGGAAACTAATTAATCTTTAAAATTAAAATCAGTCACTCAGATCTGGTAAAATTATGAATTTTGTTGCAAATAGGCCAGTCATTTCTCGAAATATAAAACAAAAATCTTATTTACTCATGTCTCACTAACTTCCACTATCTGAAATATATAAAACTGAACAAGCTAACATAAAAATTTTCATGCTGCAGGATAAAAATGAAAAATTCTATTTAAATTTATACTAACACCAAAAAATTTCAAATAGCTGCCATTTTGAAAAACAATTACTTGACAGAAACAAAATACAACAGTCAAGTGGCCTTACTAAGTACTATATGTGTACAGGGTTGAATAAAATTATGTAAAAGGTTGCTTCACATGTCTGTGAATAACATATGTTCATATAACTGCAATTTTAAAGATACACACACAGAAAAAAAAAAAAAACATATCTTCCATTTTGAAAATGTGAACACTTCATGAACCATATAAATAAAAAAAAGTCAACTCACATTACTAAGTACAGTACAATGATGTGTATTACTTTTAATGAAACCTAAAAAATGGTTTCTCAGATCTAGCGTAATCAAAAAATTACAAAACTGCTACCACAATGCACGCACGCAAGTACGCACACAAGTACACACACAACACACACACAAAACCCACACATAAAACATACACAACACACACACCCCAACAAAAAAAATTATGCACAAACATGCAGAGAGAAAAAGACTGAGAGACAAAAAGAGAAGGAAATGCAGCAGGCTGAAAAACTTAGCTTTATAAGTTTTCAGATACTGTATAGCTCATTCGAGATAAAGTGAGCACTAAATATTTAACCTTTGAAAAATATCACTAGCCATTACTGTGTATAATTCTACAGTAACTGTAGTTCTCTTACTGATTGTATGGTTGGCAGCGAAATTACACAATACAATATAGTTCCATGAATTTTCCTATTTAAATACAACAATACATAAATAAAATCAACCCAAACAGACTTCATTGTGTTTTATATAATTAATGAACTTCTTTTTATTAAAGTATATTGATTTATACTGACTGCACAATTTATCTTACATGCACAAACATCAAGTGACGTGTCCAGAGAGGTGAGATATTTTCTGACGTTTGCCGTTACTTGCGGAAAGATACAAATTGGCTGAAAATAGAACTTCAGCAGGGTTTTATTGAGTGCTCAATTTATCCCGAACCACTTATACATTAGTGAATTGCAAAATAGCAATCAGTATTTCAAAATTGAAAAAAAAAAAAAAAAAAAATCCTGAAAACCCCAGATGGGTTTTTATTTATTGAACTGAAAAGCCTACTTAGTGATAAAAAAAAGCAGCCTTCACAGTTAGTGAGTAGAACAAGGGCAAAACCCTAAAACCCAAGCATGTACCTGATAAAATTAATGTGCGGAGGAAAATTGGTGGACATGCATTTAGCATACTAAACTAAAACATTCTACGATTACAAATGCCAGCAACTTCGTAGGATTTTGGATGCAACATGGGCAAGAGTGGCATTTAAAAATCACATATCTTTTTTTTTTGTTGGCTGTTGATACAGTTACATGTCGTTCATTTTCACCATAGTGTCTCGCTCTAAGAGTAGTAAATATGTATTATGTTACTAAAACTCTGGTCAAAATATAACTCTGACATGCTGGGGGTGATGGGGAAACGGAAAAATGGGAAAGATGATAACAGTGACTCGGCAGATGTGTCGGACAGGATGTGGGTGACAAGGTTAGGGGAATACACTGGCTAGCAGCGAGAGATGGATGGTGGGAAAGGGTACAAGGCGGAAGCCATGGGGAAAACCCCTCGAATGATGACGGTGATAATCCCAGGGTCAAAAGACTGACGACAACGGGGCCAGTTGATTCTAGCACCCTCCAAGGATATATTCTTCGGAGACCTGTCAGAACCAGTCTCCACGCCACAACACATTTGCAATTTAGATACACTAAGCATCACTAGGGATGATGTAAGCAACTATTACTTAAATAAAAGACGGAGATAATTTTAGCAGTTTACTCACAAAAAGAAACAAAATAACTGGACTATTCTGAAGGCCAGTACCAGTGGAGAGGATCTTGAGTCTAAACCCCTACAGTAAGTGACACAGAAAAAATACAGCAAGGCTAATGAGGAAACTTACAGTATTACGCTAATCCCCTGGACGCAGCGGCGGTAGGGAGTGAGGAGCCCTGGGTCGAAAACAAGAAAAAGGTACTAGTAAATAAAAACGTTAACTACTGTAAACTAGAAATGATTAGCACAAAACTGGTCAAGGATCTAAGGTAGACTGATACATCTGTCTCCTCTCAGCGACACTCAGACTAACTCCGATTGGGCGCTACGAGATATCAAATCAGGCTCGCGAGTGTCTGACTTTGTGCGGAGCAAACTAATCCATACACATAAACACTTAATAAAACAGATAAAAAGTTACTTTAGACAAATCAGCAATGGAAAAATAGTGAAAACATAAATAAAACTTTATTATCCTTCAAAAACATCTTATGTAGGATAGCCGTTCCCATATTACGTCATTATCCAGCGTAAGGATACATAACAACTGATACAACATGGAAGCCACAAACAGTGGCGACTGAAAATAAAGAAAAATATTTAAAAGACACAATTGAAAGCAATACGACACTTGAAAAATGTCTGAATTTAAATGTATTTTCTATGCGTTCAGGGCTTTGCTGTACTTGTGCTACTTATTTAGCGGTGTGATAGATAAACATACATAAACAATAAAGTCATGAAACAAAAGATTAAAAATTACTAATAACACTGAAGGAAAAAACACACACACCATTCACACACGCAAAACCATGTCACACATACTCCCACCCCTTTTGCTCGGCAGCGAAGGGGTTTCCTCTGGAGTATTCGGCAGGCGACAGATGGGCTAACAGAAGCAAGTGTGTTTGGACGTGCATCAACTCCTACGTCCTCTTGTCAACATTCAGGTTTTTGGTAGGAAGTGTATAAATCCATATCTCAATATATCATTGCAATATTGATTTATTTTTGCATCAATATTGGCAAGAGAGCATCGAACGCCTATTTTATGTTAAATAAAGGTTTAAGACCAGTATACAATGTTAAGATTCAAAACAAAGGTTAATAAGAATTCTTGCTAAATAATTTTAAAATTATATTTTTACACATCTGGATTTTGCCTGCCTACCTATTTATTCGCAGGGTCATTTACATCCTCTTCAAACTCTTTACGGCCACTGTTGCAGCTTCTGCCCTTGCAGTGATTGCAATATCACTGAGCAAACAGGTCCGAAATTCCCAAGTGCATCAAGTCCTACAGTCACATGTGAACCAAAACTTATCAAATTTAGGTGCTCATTTGGACATCACTAATGTTTCACTACAATTCTTCACCCCACACCTCTGGAAAAGGAAGTTGTCCAACCAATCTTGGACCTGAAAGAAAATATTAGTTTATTCATGAGCACAACAGAAAAACTAACTAAACTTCAAAATGTTCTCTTTGCATTGCTAATCAAAAGGCATTGATGTTTGTCTTGCAAGAGTATGTGCAAATATATAAAGCTCTGGGGTTCATTCAAATTTATATTAGTTGCTGTTTTCAACAGACCATCAGCACGAAAGTCAGATTGGATCTAACTGCTGCTAACAAATTGTTTATTACAACAAAACTCGAAAGCCACGAAACATTCTCCAGTTTGGACTAACTACAGGGCATTATTATTCCTCGCGGGTTCAAAAGACAAATAGTATATGAAATATTTTGATCTGGCAATACTTTCGCCATTTAGCACTGCATGTAAAAACATTCAATGTACAGGATATATTCCAAAATGGAAATTTATGCTGCACTTTGTTGTACCCACAACTTAACTATAGCCATATTTTCCTTCGGGGTCTAAGAATTAACAGAGTGGGTAAAGAACAAACATGGTAAAATTTTGGTCATTGTGATGACAAACAGCACAGAAGCTGCTATAATGAATGTAGAGAGAATAAAGAGAATATTTGAATCAATGTACTTGCTGCTAAACAAGGGTCTTGCTTGCTCAACAATATGTATTCACTACAATGGCAAACCCTGCTACAGTACGGAAAAGTCCTTTTATTGATGACATTTTTATGTAATGAATGTAATTTAATGAACAATGCTTCCATTGTTCCGTTTTTGTGTCTGGATAACTTGAGAAAAAAATAAGCAAAAAAAAAAAGTGAACTGCCACGTTGATGTCCCTGTGACGTCACGAAACTGTACATTTTAATGTATGTAACACACAAACTACAACAACGTACGTTCAGATCTTAAAATTGTGTTAAATAAAGTAGTTTATCCAGTAAAAAAAAGAGTATGGCTGGAACTCCAAAAGAGTATAAATGTATACAGTAATTCATTTGCACAGCAATAAAATGCAATTTAGCCTACGCTGAATAAAATCTTAATAATAGTGCCGTCTGACAAAAATAAATACAGACTGCATGGTTTCAGCTACATGGAGAGACAGAATAGTCAGCTAACACACAGTTTATGTATGTCATGATTATTTCTATGCATTGTAGTGTTTTTGGCTGTTCCAGTAGTGGTGGCAATAGGTTGAGTTCAAGGCACCCATGATTGGCACATATTTCGAGGGGTGGGCAGGGTCTTGCGAAACTCGCCAAGAGATGGCAGCACAGCTCTCACTGCCATTCACAAGAAACGCAATATTATTGAGAGAAGAAATTAACTTTTAATAAAAAAACTTACCTGCTACATTATTTTTCCGATTCACGTAACCAGGGAATTTGATCACTAGTCTGTGCCAGGTTTGGTTAAACCCATTGCAGCTATTAGCTCGGTAGATTCACTTTCTGAATGCATGTGAACTTCATTCAGGTGACTTTTCGAACCTAAATTTATGATCATATACCAGATCAGAAGTAACATAAAAATGAATTCGCAATCACTCTGGAATTTAAACTGAATTGACATAATCACAAACCTTATAACTAAAACATCGCAATGTGTGAGAGCTACTAATACCTTGCAATCTTCACTCCTTTAAAATCAACACCAGTGAAATATTTGTAGTTAACTAACTGCTACCATGCATGCCTTAACAACAGGTGATTTCCCGAGCTAGCCTTAATGTAACCAGGTTCACTGAATTTTATCAGTTTATTTAAATCAGTGAAAAATTCCAATACACACAATTGTGCCTGGTGGGCTAACCAAAACAAGTAGGGCCACTTCATAAATATGTTAGCCAATAAAAGCATGTTTCAATATTCATGGTGGCATATGAAAATATGGCATTTTTAAAGCTGAATATCTTGAAAATTACAATTATCACGGAGCTATTGCTTTGCCTGGCTGCATTTAGTGCCGAATTAATAAGGAAGAATCATGTAAATGTTAAAAGCTTTTTCTAGGAATTTTTCCCTTTTTCTGCAGAGAGAAGAAGAAGATATAGGATTCAATGTACCTGCTTCTAGACTAGAGAACTTACTTGCTCAACAATTTGTATTCTTTACAAAGGCAGAAGCTGCTACAATGGCTGTATAGAGAATAAATAGTATGTAAGCAACCTTTAGGTAGGCAGACATAATCCACTCAAAAGCGAAAAAAATAATTTTTGAACTGCTTAGCAAAAATTCTCATTCAATGTTTGTGTTAAATAATGTAAGTCCTTGGTTTAAGTACAGGTTAGGTTCCTGAAAACCATGACTTAAATTTAAATTACTCAAATTGAGTACGACAAGCCTTGCCCACAGCCTATAGCTAAATGTTTTTGGAATATAAGAATGTTAACTCTTGTGTGCATGACTAGATTAACATGATCACGTAAGAATGGATTAACAACATTACTATGAATCTGCGGCTACTTAAATTGAAAAATGGGTACTTGAACATTAGCAACTTAGATCCGAAACTATGTAAAGTGGTATGGCTTAAATTGAGGACTTACTGTACTAGACTTTGTGTCATTATTCATAATGTAACTATCTGTGTATCTAAAATGTTTTATTTAATATTAAAGAGGCATTACATTCTGCCAGTCAATGATAATGCAGAAATGAAACATTACAGCAATGATTTGCTGATATTATTTTATGCACTTCTCACCTAGAAATAAAATTTAAATGTTGGCAAGATTTTACACAGGAATTATTTATTGACATGAGCTTTGGCGAACATAATACTCATTACAATACTAAATGTACCCATAGTCAAGATAAAATGTGATGTTACATAGAATATGTCACATAAAATCCAATAACATTGAAATTACGAACTAGGACATTTGGTATGTTGTTTGGCACTCCAAATTTTACGTGTGTACAAGTTTACATCTTTACAATATTTTTTAAGATTAATATAAAAGTGTTAGGGCAATTGGTGGCTCTGCCCTTGTTGCACTACAGAACAGTGATGCTGGAATTTTTTAAATATAAGACATTTAGTATGAGTTTAACACAATAAATAGGACCTGTCCTCCAATCTTTTGATTTCCAGTATTTTTTTTCAAGGCTAAAATGTAAATGGATCCTAACAATTTGATGTTAAGACAATTTTTTCATCTAAAATCCCATTTAGTCTAATTTTTCAAATTAAAACTTTTAGTACTGTATGTTGTTTTGCACCTGACAAAGGTTGGAAGGTGCTAGTTTAAAGTAGTGCATTCCTTGCATTAAACTCTTTTCTTCCTCCAACAGTAATCACAGCATTGAGTTCCTACTTTATTCAGCTGTTTCCATGCTCTTTAATTTGTATCATTAGCTGAAGAAAGAAGCATTAGAATCTCACTCGTCGCTTTGTCTGCCTTCCCTTTAACTCTCCATTGCCCGACTGCGTCGTCACAACTTGCCCAATTGTGTTTGGTATCGCACACGTAATTTCAATACAAAACATTGTTTCACTCTTGCCAACTAATTATTGGTCAGTTCAGTAATATAAGTACTTCAAATCTCATTAAGTAAAGCTTTTATTTTCATTCTCTTCCTAACTGATTACATCACATTAAACACATGTTTCGAAGCACTTCTCAAGTCCTCACAAACACCTCATAAATGCAGTTACAACTACAAATTTTGTTGTCAGAACATGTAACTTCAAGATAATCACAGTGAGATGTGCAGTTTAGCAATTTTTCTGTTTTTCCATGCACCAATACTCTTAAGAACCCTTGGCACATGAATTCAGACACAATCAATGTATACTACTACCATGCTGTATTAATTATGTTATTACAGCAAATAACCCAGCCTTGAGGCATACTATTGGCGGTAGTGGAAGTGGAGGGAATCAGTTAATGCTTGACTCGGCTGTGTGAGGGTCGCTACGGCACCCGAATTACACTGTACAGTTAAGTACACGCACGTGAAATCGTTTATAAAGCAGTGATGAAAAAAAGTTGATTTATGGTATAAAATACAATATTTCAAAAGCGACAAGTGCTACAACTTGTGTGACTGAATCAACCTTAAAAAGGATTTTGGCTGAGGGAGGAAACACCAAATAGGGTTTGAAATATTTCAACACCTACGGCAGGGACGTGCCAACTTTTCTGAGTGAGATGCGGGGGCAAATTACTATAAAAAGTCTCTTTTACATTGCCAGTGTTTTGACACTATCGGTGATTGTCAACATTGTCTACAAGTTCACATACTGCAAATAAACCAATGTCATTCTGAAATGTGAGAAAATAGGAAAAACTGAGAAAAGAAGTAGGGGAGAGATATATAATACCCCCCCTCCCGCAAGGTTTACTTAAGGTATAGAGACAGCGGTTCCCCCTTCATGATACGGTCCTGACGAAGGCCTACTGCAAAAAATTAGAATGCGAAGAACGTATTGACGTGACGATTTTATAAGCGGAGCAGTGAGAATGAAAATTAATGAATTTTAAATTCTCAGAAAAACAGTTCAAACTTTATATAAACTAAACAAGGCTTTGCCAGATGATGGAGTTTTGGATTTCACTAAAGAGCTTTTGAAAAAACTGCTAAAGAGGATAGGATTTTGTTGGAAGAAGTGTCAGTCAAGGAGACAGACCTGCCTTTTGAGAGCCCTGAGTTGGCTAAACGGAACACAGGCAAAGTTATTATGAAAGAGTTCATCAATATAAAACCTTTTTTAATCACTAAAGAGGGGATTTTTCTACCACAGCTCTTTGGTTTTGGATGTTTTGAAAGAGGAGTTGTTTAATTATTGGAAACAGTGAGTGGCATGACTGTTAGTCAGGGCCGCAGAAAAAAGGGGAGGAGGGGGAGAGAGTAATATGTCACGGGTCCCAGTATGTATGGGGCCCCGGCAATAGTCCTAAACTCTGAAAAATAAGTGGGTGCTTTTATTTATTCTTTTATAATGGCGAAGTTAAGGCACATTGCCTTCTCTTACACTTAACCATTAACAAACCACCTCATATTACATTTACACTTGAATAGTTACAAATATAAAATACATTACAAACACTAAAAAATGTTTTTTTAGAAACCATAAAATCTATAAAAATGGTAAACTTTTATTTTTATAAATATCAACACATTAATATCCAGATGTCTATAATAACAGAATTAAAAAAAAAAAAAACATTTTGATTTGATAATAATTTAACATCTGTAAATGTTTGCAAGAAAGTTTTTCGGATATTAAAATTTCAAATAAGGGTGTTTATTTTTTATTTTATATATATTTTTTAACTTCATTATTATAGACCTCTGGATACTGTATTATCATACTGATAATTACAAAAATACGTAAAAGTGTTTCATAACTGCTTCTACAGACTGCCGTAATGCCAAAAATACCACATGAATTCATAAAGTGCAGAGTAAGTGGCACGTACTGGCCTTTACTTCGTACTATCCAAAAATAATATTTCAGGGCCACTGCTTACAGTCTCACAGAAAAAAGACGACAACAAAAACCTTGCACGCCAATTTGACAGAGTGAATATATACAGGCGATAAGTGTCCTGTTAAGCGTGGTACTTAGGCTCTTACCGCCCCGCATGTGATAAATGTGCACATTTGAAACCAATGATGACTCCTCGTAAGTTGTTTTGTTAGAGATTTGTTCGTACTTTCATACTTTACCGGGCCACTTATTCGTTTACAGTTGTTTGAAGCTTGATACGGCTTGTCTGCTTCATCATGCTCATCTTACTATGTGCTGTCTATCTTGCACACCACTTTTATCATTGTTCTACTCTTCCTACTTTCACTATTTATACCACAGTATAAATTACAGTATTCCTCCAACAAAAAAGCTACTTGTTTTTAATGTTTCAAGTCAAGCATTAATTTCTCTCAACATAAAATAACATTCAATATGATATTGTAATCAAAGCTCTTTTAGTCTGACATCATGTTCAACCCAATTATAATGGAGTATGTTTCCTAACCTGGCCAAAATTAAAACTGGAGTTGATTTTCACCTTATAACATGGATCTTAAAATTTTTGCATATTGTACAGCATCAAAACATGCATTGGAAGATATACTTAGTTTATCATTTACAATATTTAAAGGGGTTGAAAAAATTAAAAAACAAATATTTTGAACTTGGTACTGTTTTCATGTATCCTTAAATATATCACATCATAACAACAAATTAAAAGCAAAATCGTATCTAGATTTTTATGGTGTGTAATTTCACATATCTGGACGCCAACAAAGAAATCTGAAGGTTAAAATTTTTTTCTAATGTTATGTTAACTTTCTAACAAACTAATTAAAACCTCAAAAAGTTGGTCAGTGAGAATAGCTTTATCCATTCTCTTGTATAAAGATGTGAAATGTGTTATTTCATGAGCTCGCCAAGGGTTCACCCTACAAATTTGACAGTTGAGTGTCTCTTGAAATGTCGGGCGCTGAAGAGAAAAAAAAAGTTCTCTTATCTTTGCTGACTATGAGGTTATGACATGGGGAGGGGGGAGGGGTGGAAGTTTAAATAAAATAAGAAACAGGATTCCTTTAGTCAGCAGTTTTCTTCGTCCCATGATCTAAACTGGATCAGTAGTGAAACTACAGTGTCTTGCGGCAGAACAATTCGTCGTGTATGGTGACTTGATTTCGAAACAAAATTTTGTATGTGTAATTTTTTGTTAACATTTGTTTGTATGGAAGGCAAAACAATGAAAAGTCGTAATATAGGCAGACTACGCAAAGGTAGCAATTGATCTTATTCCAGTAATTTTCATGTAGGCCTACTATTAACTCCTTAAGAGAGTTTTAGAAGAAACAGGATGTTCCAAACAAACCACTTACGCTAATAGGAAAAAACAATAGCAACACAGTACAGAAACCTAACATGAAAAGTTGAAATCATAAAGGAAAGACAAACAATAAATACCGTAATTCCTTTAAACATATTTATAAGGCAATGATAATATCTTCAACTTTATGGGCAAGTATTGAAAAACTACATAATATATTATTAAAACAAATTTAAAAAATACGGGTAAACATATCGTATTATATATGCTATCATTTATGCTAAGATATATCAAAGAAGTAGTGGGAATGAGTGATACGCCTAAGTTGACATTACGACAGAACACACTCGCCTCGCATTCGGGAGGAGCTGGGTTCGATACCCGGCTCCGACCATCCTGATTTCCGTTTTCCAGGGTCTTCCGAAATCACTCCACGCAAATGCTTGGATGGTTCCTTAACAAAAACCTTTGCCAACTCCCCCCCCCCCGTGTTCCTCTAAAGCCTTGTGCTGTTGGAGGTCACGTAAAAACATCCAATTAAATAAAAAACATCCCCCTCTCCCACTTTATATGTACAGTAGACAGTAACAGTGTAAAAAAAAAAAAAGACATTTTTCATCAACTACCCAAACCACGTTGTTGCCTTCAGACTGATTCTACTAAAATGGAAGAAATCTTACGTTTTGTCAGCAGTAGCTATAATGATTAAAAGATATACTGTATGTGATAAATACTTTGTAATGAAGTGCCCGTTACAAGTCATGTAGTGAATTAATATAACATGAGAATTGTTTCTTATTTTAAAGTAATAGACAATGTTATTAATTGCATATTTTGAAGTGTGATTCTATGCAAACTGTAATATCAATTAGAATAATAACGAATATTATATTTAAAGCTAAAAACTCTTAAGTAGTTCACCTCCCGAACTTCGTGCAGTGGCTGTGATCTGGCAACAGTGCACGCCATAAGCGCTGTACTGCAATCTAAGGTTGGGACACTCTATAGCAAGGTGTATGAATGTGGAAAGAAGGCAAACATGAGAACTTTACAGTTTTAAGATAAGAGGAACAACAGAAGCATTACATTACTGTTGTAACATATGACCAAATTTAAGCCCCGTTATACTATTTTATCACGTCAGATGTGTTCATTGTAATTTAATTTTACGAGTATTCTATTTTCTGAGTTTTATCTGTTAAATTTATTTTATTTTTGAGATGGCTGACATAGGTTAACTATTTTTGTTTAGTGCAATAAGATTACTAAGAGAAAGGCTTAGTTCAGA
>PNEQ01053104.1:7813-41769 GCA_003012365.1 Medauroidea extradentata
GACTTTGTGCCGCTCAAAATATTTATTTTCGGGTCATTTAATGAAAAAATGTTAATTTTATATGGGCCGGATAAACTATTTGGGTTTTATAACTGACCTTGTGTTAATTACTTCTTATCATGTAGTTTAAAAATTGAACTTTTAAGGTGGCACAAAGTCACCCCCACATGGCACAAAGTCACCCCGCTTGACGGTACTCATTTCTGTAGTGCTGTAATTTATCTGATTTAAGATTTTCTTTTAAAACAAAAGATCCATTACAAAACATATTTCGATACATAATTTTCGATTTTGCTTTTCGTAAATACAACACAATTTGCAAAAATTTATAAACCAAACAATTACTTTCCCAACAAAACACAAATACATTAAAATTATCTATATGTATATTTTTTTTAATTAACTCTACCTTCTGTAACACTATTATACGCTTATGTCTACAAAAAACAATCACTTTCATCCATAATATAAAAACAAATATAACTGAGGTTTCTAAAATATTCACAATGTATCACGTTCTGTCCCCACTAAATATTAATTACAAAAAATTTTATTTCTTTGGTATAGTAGCCTAAACAGCTTCATAAATATTACTTTCAAACAGACCAGTTATTGTCACAAAAAATTAGGAAAAAACAGATTATTCACTGTAAAAATTAAACACTTCATTTAAATATAACATCCACAGTTTCAAAATTTTTCAAAATTCGTTACATTAATCAACTGAAACACAATATTAATAACCAAAAATTCCATCCTTAAGCAATTTTAGTTGACACATGTCAATTGTGTCAAGCCAGAAATCTTATTTAACACTCACATCATTTTTAACACTTTAGTTAACTTAACCTAAAAGTATTAGCATTCACCCGCACATTGTCAATGACTGTGAGATTGCCATGCCACAGTCTGTATTCATTAACCAACAATTACTTAATTAAAATATTCCAGTGGTTATCCAATGTGTTGTTTCTACGCATAATTGCATCACTCAACATTGTTAACCTTTTACCAAAATTTATTTACACATATGGCAGAGTGCCTAGCTAGTGTTACCAAACCTGTGCACAGACATTGTAAAGTTCAATCACCAATGGTCACAGGACATACATAATTATATATTGCACTTGCTCCTTATTCCTTAAAATGTGTTATATTACCGTAATTTAGGAGCTTTTGTGTGTTAATTATAGTGCTTTACGGCAACACACATGTTAGTAATTCAAGTTGGGATATATGATTACGCAGTGCAGTAATTTTGTGCCCCAGAGAGAGTAGTTTTTGTGTGTGAGTGTGGCACACTTGAAGTGGCAGACAGCCCCCGGCCTCCCATCAGCCATTTTGCACCAACCTTTTTAACTATACTTTCAGAAATTCTGGCAGGTATTAAAGGAAGGCATGCAGCACTGGATCATTAGTGTTCTATAAAACTTTTAGAAGCAGGTGTGCCACAAGGCTCTGCCCTTTCACTTTATCTGAATAGCATCTATACAGCTGACAGACCCCAAAATTTCTGTTCAGAGGTATTTGCACATAAGAGCCTACCCTATGCAACTATCTACACACAACTCCAGCTAAACCAGCTGCACCAGTGGTATAGCCGTTGGATAGTAAGAATCAACTGTGAAAAAAAATACAGACAGGTCTATAACTTGCAGAGGTCTCCTCACACCTTGTCCTAATAAATATAATGGCGCCAAAATCCCATACACAGCGAAATACGTAGGTGTCACCATTAACAGGAAGCTACTCTGGAACGTACATTTAAAACAAGTAAACATGCCATGAAATTAAATACATCACAGTTATACCCACTTATAAAATGTTCCAATCTACCGAATAGACAAACTTACTATATAGAACTCAACTGTATGTTCTTCCTTAAGGTGTGGAAATGAAGTGTGGGGACAAGTGGCAAAAATATCACCTAACCAACTCCAAATTTTACAGAATAAATTCCTCAAAATTATTGATAACAGAACTTGTTTCACAAGGTCTCACGAAAAAAAACACAATAATCAGACACCTAGGATATTATGATGTGGGCTAAAATTAACACGTCCACAGACCTTAACTCCCCAAACTAATCGAATATAAATTAACACCTAAATAACGCACATGGTTGAGGCCTAAGATGGCCAAATCTTTGAAAATACAAGAAAACACAATCACAGACAATCTTTACATTTTTGACATGTAATTTTGTCACAAATATTTGGTGATATAAATTAAATTAAAGTATCCCTAAAATCTATGAGAGTAAATTTTTCCTAGGCTCAATCCAGAACCGTGCCCGGTGCAATTCATTAAAACTGTTTTGCGGTTGCTGGTTGCCTGGCATTCACTTCCCAGCTCTTGTGTGATTCAGACGTCACCTGGCTACTTGCCTAAGACAATTCTACTGTAGGAATACAGTACCTCGCTCGAGCAACATGATTACACTAAAGGCACTATGTAGCTTAATATTACTAATTTAGTCTATTATATACTTACACCGTTGCTTAAAATCATCACAACACACCACACCGAAAATGTTTTGCATTTAATATTTCTTAATTATTTTCACTTGAAAACTCATTATTATTATTATTTTTTCTGTACAACTGTAATGTATTTACATGATAGACATGTTTACTAAAATATATTATATTTCAGGTTTTAAGAATTATTACTGCTTATTTTTCAATGACTCATGCATTATATTTTTAATCCACAATTAATTTCATTAATTTAACCAACAAACACTCCACAGATACACATTAATAATAATTTCAAATCTCCATCATTCCAACCAACGTTCAGTCATGTCAAAGAACCCCTTTCAGCTTAACTTCAGCTTTGGTTTTTTAAAACTGTCCCAGGTTCTCTAAGGGATCTTGAATGATTTAAAAAGACATATACTTTCCAAATTACGGTTTTCTCTTGCAAGGAGGGAGCTAGGGGAAACATCAACTATACCAGGGGCTCTAGGGGCAACTAGGGAAACCCTTATTTTAGCCAGTTATAATATGTTACATATGAAGGACAGCAATGCAAGATGGGCTAGCCAACCCCAACCTTGGCTATACTCATGATAAACTATTGAGAGGACTAGAATCCCCACCAGAATTTGGACCTCCCCCGTGATGAGGCATTGCCAGTGAAGATAAACTGACGGTGTGAATCTTCAGGCATCAGGGACTCAGCCTAACCGCAGGTCATCCTGACACTCAACTCTCTTGAGCAGTCAATGTTTGCAAGACGCCGCTCGCTCCTACTACCTGCCGTTAGTCGATGTCCACGAGACTTCAAAACTTTATCCTTTTGTACATGTTATCGGTAGATGTCCGCTAGGCGTCAATAACCCCACACACCACAGTCCTCCCCATGTTGTCAATGTCTGTAAGGCCCAACCTTGACATATCAGTGATTTAATTGCCCCCTGATGATTACCTACTCTCATCCAAACTTCTGCACCAACCTCCTTACCTGAATGTTGAGTATACCATGTCATGGTATTTTATCAGCAGCTCGGCACAAAATAGTTAGATAATTCACAGACATGGCAATGTAAATAAGCTTATCCTTAATAGTGTGGATACACCTACCCAGTCAGTGATAAAGGCATTTTAGAGAAGTTACATAAACATTGTAGTTTTCTCAGGATGAATGAAATTATCACCATAAAGCCTACAAGCAATCATGTAGCCAAATATTTGTAATGGGCACCATAGTGTTAAAGTTGCTATCAGTTATGCAATTGGATGTTATATATACGTAATAACTCTCCTAGGGGTCAAAGATTGATCACCAAGTAATCACTGCTACTAACAATGTCTCAGTTCTCATTCCAGTAATCCAATTTTTGCTCCAGTATTTCATGGCCCGAAGTGCCCTGCCAAGTTAGTATAGTGTATGTCTGGTATCTTCTGCTGAAACAACCTGAAGCTCCTTGTCAAGTTAGTGCAGAGTAGGCCCTTTGTATTTCATGCTAAAATGGCCTGAAGCATCTTGTTCACATTATGTTTTGCTATAGAATAAATCATAATACTTCATGTAAAATCTGTGTTGATGACCTCTTTTTGAAGCTCATGTTGTTAATGTTACCTAGGTCTGCACCAAATTGGGACAGACTCAAACCTTGATCATCATTCAAGTAGCCTACTACAAGGCTAGGAGGTTCTATGAGATGTCGTTACACGGCTTCAGTCGAGGAGCCCGAGTTCTGTGGTTAAACAACCCCAACAAACGGGACACGACAAGTTCTCGCTGCAACTTGCATTGACAAAGCCTTGTTGAGTAGTAGAGAAAGAGTTTCAAAGGTGTGATATTTGTAACTTAAGAGTACAGTGAACCCTCTCGATAACACGGACCTCGATGTCCCGAAATTAGGATAACTTAGACAGAATTTTAAAAAACAAAATTAATTTTAATTAAATTATTTTTTGGTCAAAAATCATAAGAAAATTGTGTCTGCCTCATTTAAATCCATCACGTTTTATTTAAAACAGTATTAAGCTTTAAAAGCAGTTGCTCATCACTACGTAGCCTTTAATAATCCCACCGTAAAATATCTGGCAAGTTCCGTGTGGTTAAACGTTGCTAGTGAGGCGCGCAAGTAGAGATGCAACTCAGCAAGAGCGCGAGTAGAGATACAACTCAGCAGGCGTGCGAGTGGAGAAGCAACTCAGCAGGCAGACCTCCCTTCTTTATCTTTCCTCCCTCTTCACCGCGCGCACAAGCCAAATACGTATGTGCGTCATTAATAAACATTCCAGTATGATGTTAATGAATTGGACGGTAACTACAGGTCACACTGGCACCTAAAGGGGAATTAATTTTGTTCTGGTATGTGCGATTAATTCAAGATTGCAAAACAATTTGTTCTGGACATCTAATACAAAAATTAAAAGCCATTGGTTTGCATTGCAATGTAGGTAAGGTGGTGAGAGGGTTTTACGGTCCTTTAACGACGTCTTACAAGCAGATGAGGGTGAAGTGAGGTGAAAGAACAACACAACATCCATGCCCGAGCAAGGATTCGAACCCAGGGCCTCTCGCACCGTAAACTGGCGCCTAACCCACTACGCTAGAGGCCGGCGCGATATCGAAAAAAAACAGGGCTTAATAAATTATAAAATAGGGGAGGGGGCAGAAAGAGGCTATTGCCCCGGGTCGCAAATTCTAGAGGGCCTCGCTTTTGAAAAAGTTAAATGGTAAAAATTAATGGGCTTTTATTGAGTTCCCATTAATGTTGATGGTATCTGTGAAATTTATTTTAAGTGTAAAGAGTGTGTAAAGACGTCACTGATCTATGACGACGCAGCCAAGGTAAGATAGTATGAAGGGAGGCCTACATGCGCACATTATCACTTCAACCACGGCCGTGACTTCAACTAAACAAAAAAAAAAGGAGGAAAGGTAGACTGAGATTTATGTTTCTCCTGGCCTCGTATTCTAACAAAAAGGCCCTGGATAAAAAAAAAACAATTTCTCGTAGGAAACTAGCAGCTGGCTGCAGACACTGTGACATGTTGATGTAGAGTAATTTTTCATGTAAACATCTCGTGAGTTGCGTGTGGTCAAGTGCGGTGTTTTTATTGCTGTTGAGACTGTACCGGTTGACCTTGACTACTTCCGCTCGCGCTCTACCACCCTAGCTTATCTCTCTCACACACGCACGCATATAGACTGTCGTCAGCCAGATGAGAGAAGGGAGTGAGAACTTTTATGTGGTAGAAGGATGCCTTGGTGCCAGCTTCTAGTACAGATAAAAAAAGATCAGCCAGAAGTAGCATTAAAAATAAATAAAAAAGAATCTGCCGGCCCAGGTTGTTTGACTTTCTTTTATAGTTCTCCCGTTACAGCGATAATTTCCCCACTACCCCCTCCTGTAAATTGATACATACAAAGCAGTATATATTGCCGATTCTTTTGCTTGTAGAAATGATAGCGTACTAGTTTCCTCACGTTTCTTGTGATTAATGACTGCTTACCTCTCCTCCCCAGACACCCCCAGATAACACGGACAAATCGTAACTTGGACAGCTTCTCCCTCCTTTTAGTCCGAGTTATCGAGGGTTCACTGTAATAGCAAATTTTGTAAAAACTAAAAAATGTTTATTCTATGCAAATTAATTTTTTTAATTTAATTTTCTTGCATGTTTTCTTTATGTACTTAAAAATATCTGAAAATTATTTTTTTCATTTTACACCTAAATAAACCTGAGAGCTTAAAAACCAAAATAATTATAACAATTTCAGTCAACAGATGTAGGTCATTTGAGAACATAAATTGCTGCAAGGTTTCAAAATTTAAAAAATTCTCACTTCCTCAGGTTTTTCTCTAAAAATTCTGAAAAAAAAAAAAAAAAAAAAAAATTTTTCTTATTTTATGCATACCTACATTGGATAACAATTTGAACAAAATCTGTGACATTGAAGCACATGGCCCTAGGTGACTTGATATAAAATGACCCAATTTAGTGATTCATGTGTAAGGCACTTTGCCATGCCCACTCAATGAATTTGTACCAAGTTTGTTTTTTTTTTTTGTACTTGGGGTGTATCTGAAGTTAGTAGTGATATTAATACATTATGGCGTAAAGTAATTTAAGAGTATAGTCCTCATTTCTCCCCCCCTCCCGAGTCAGTATAGGCCTAATAGAATCCCAGGACGCTTGCTGGACATTTGGTTTGTGACACGTCTGTGTATATGTGTGAAGTCACCCAGTGAGTAGTTGCCCGGCCTACTAGTGAGGCAGAGCGCCAAAGAAGTTAACAACAGTGAGTTTTAAGTGTAAGGACACATATAGTCATGAGTATCCAAGACAGAGTAACTGCGTTTACTCGAAAAGACCATGGATAAGGGAATTGAACCATAATAATGGACTGATACAAGAACATTCCTATTTTAGTGTGTGATCTGTACCTTACTTAATTTATGAGATCTATAGCTTAAGTACGGTGGGCCAAACCGTCAGGATTATTATTAGCTCTGTTTCCATATTAACTGTACACGTAGGCGAGAGTTTTTGAGAAAATATTATGGTAACTGCATTTATGTATTGTGATGCTAATCTCTATGTAAGGTGGTTTTGTTGATATTCGAACCTCCCGGAAGCTAGTTTGAAACTTTCCTGTTTAAAGTCTTGGAAAGAGTAAGGTGTGTGACGTCATAGCGCTGTACCAACTGTGGGTACAAAAGCTGAAAATGAGAAGAGTGTATTTGTAATTTGTAAGTTGGTGATTTGTGATTTATTGTACGTAATTTGTGATTTATTTGCTCACTTGGTAACAGAAAATTAGCCAAGGAAAAGAACCTAAGTTTCATTTGGATGCTCTCAAGGTAAATGGTTGTGCGAGTTGATGATTGGAAAGGGTTGCGATCTTGGGTGTGTTCCGGGGACGACACTAGCTACGTGGAGCAGAACCTCCGGTTCCTTCTTAGTGTGTTGGTTGTCAAAGTGTGCGGACGTGCGGGAAGGTAGCATCCGCGATACCACGTGGTAGGGAATTGCCATGTATCAGGGCAATCGGTTAAAGTTTCCTTGTGCCAAGCCTGGGATGGCTTCTTATAATTAATCATGAGATACAGGTCCTTGGAAGTAGATCGGACCATTTTCCTGTTATTGTTGTTGGTGAGGGAAACTGTAAGTGAATTAATTTATGCAAAGTAAACCGAACGATAACCTTGAACCTCAGAGTTTCTTTTATCGTATCTGGTAACCACAAAGTAGAACTGGCTAAATCTTACTAGTAGACAATAATTTTTCGAACCTATCCTAACCAATGAGATTAGAGTCGAGTCTGCCAGTGAGTAGGACATCAAGCTGCACGGAGCAGTCCCAAGTAGCCTCTAAGAACAATAATATTGATTCAAGGTAGCCGTTGCGTATGTGTGGAGTCTGATGGTCGCATCAGTACCATTACACATGATAAGTCATTTAACTTCATTTACATGTTTCTCACATTCATATAACTCTTGTTGAAGACAGCACGTAGCATACAATGTTCAAAAATGCTTAATTTACAACTGTTGATACTCAAAAATGATTTCTAGAGACTTTACAACTTTCAATGCTTTGAATTAACCACACATCCAACATATCTTTGCTTTATTTAGTGCGCTGGACAAATCCACGAGTTCTGACTTTTTCACACCATTGTCATCAAGACTAAAATACAACAAAACAACTTAGTCAAAACATACGTAGCTAGAGGTTTCCAAGGCACATAACCTTCAAATACTGCACCCTGGCTGCATATGTATTTGCCAAAGGCTTAAGCCACCCAAGTACATTTACAAAAAATATGTAAATCCAGAAAAAAAACATATCTCCCATGGCCAGTGCTGACCAATAATGCACCTCCATAGTAGGAAAGTAAAGGTAGTAGGGGAAACAGGGAAAGGACACCAGGAAGGAAGAACACGACGAGAGCCGAGCCAACTCAAGGACTGATAAACAATACATGTAAAAAAATCTGCTGCATGCCATTGTCGTAGATGCTCTGAGAAGCACTCGAGGATGCAATATTCAAATTTTACACAAACAGTGATGACATAAACACAGAAACCACTCTGCAAAATTAACAAGCTACGACTGACGTAGCATGTGCTTTTATACACTGCTTTCAATTGAGATCCAATGTTTAAAAATGTTAAGCTAGAAACAGGAGTCTTTGTGATGTCATGGTCTACAGTAACATGTCAACTCCAACATATTTCATTATAGTGGTCTCCATGTGTTTGAGAGAGGACCTAATAGAAAATACACAGAGACAATAACATAACCAAGGCCACAAATACAGATATACTTCTGATTATCCCATATCACGAGAACCTGAGCAAACAGAAAACAATTCTCAAATCCCGCCATATAATCCTTACTTCTTCACAACAAACTAAAAACTTACTCTCTAAATATCCCAGGTTAATCTTCAGATACCCACCAAATAAAGTGGTAAATCCCAAACTTCATTCAACCACACCACCATGGCTTCCAAAGGATCCCACCCATGCAATAAACCATGCTGTAGTGCCTGTCCCATCCATCAACCTTCCACTTCTTTTACCAGCAGACTTATCAATCATACATATCCCAAACTGGGCAGCAACCACTGTGAACCAGAAAAACCTAATATACCACCTACAAAGCAAACATTGAAATGCAGAATACATAGGCCTCGCCACCAACACACTCAAGACAAAAAATTAATGGTCACAGAGCAGACACAAAACACGCAATAGCTGGTAAAGTCGACTTACTTGACAAACCATTTGCAGCACACGCTGCATCACTAAAACAAAACTTTGGCTCCTGTTACAGCACCAAAGTAATGAGAGCCCAACTACCCTGTAATGAGAGCCCTACCACCATCAAACAATAACTCAGAGCTACGGTGTTGGAAACTCGCTGATTACTACATAACCAAATCTCAACAACCGCCAGGTCTCAAAATCAGATAACCAAAACATAGCACCAGAATACCCTTGATCCCCCACATCTCAATTTGAATTTTTCCCGCCGCAGCCTAGTTCATTCCCTAGCTGCTAGAGCAACAAACCATGCTTCCACTGTCACCATTACTCACTGTGCTTTAACTCACTGCCTGATGAAACTGGCCTAAGCCACGAAACTTCATGCAACCGCACATTCATGCAACAATACATGTAGGCCTTTTTATGTGTTTGTCACTATCAAGAAATACCAGCCTGTAAGTACTTCAATCCTCTGTTCACTTATTTAGTTAGTTAACCTAGCAGCTAAAGCCTTCTTCACATACATGCTTAAAAAAACAATGACACAGTCAAACAAACCTGACATTTCGCACTGCTTACCTGTCATTTGTTACATGCTGCTGACTCCAGTCCTGTTGGTCTAATGCCAGGACAGGGCTAAACAAGCTGGGAACAGGGACAAAAACAGAATGTCATGAAATAAAAACAATGTTAACAATAGACTTACCGTAACTTTATTCAGTTCTGTGAAAAAGTCTTGATTTTTTTTCAGATTTCCTTCTATTGACTTGGAATATAAGGTTCCCATTTCAATTTATAGTTGATCAACCAACTCTAAAAATCGAATCAATATTATGGTTAATTATAAACATAATCACATTTAGAACAAATTTACTGTAACACACAGACCATTACAGACTAACACAATCTATAGTTGCAGTTTAGTCATTATAATCAAAGGGTTGAAAGGTTAAGACATGTTAATTTAAAAAAATATCTTTTATAAAAGTTTATGGCATAAGAAAGAAAAATGTTCTCGTTTCTCAACATCTAAACACATCTTACTATTTTAGTGTAAATAACAAAATTTTAATAAATTACTGATATTAACCAACACAATTATAAATGGTGTAAACTTAATAATAGTAGTTGTCTTATAAATAAGTAAAAATTTATTTAGCACCTCTCTATCAATTTACTCTTCTATTATAAGCAGATAACATAGTGTAACGAGCCAGTGGCTCACGCAGGCACATGACTGAGGGACCGCGCCACCCACTCCCTGCAACCACCGCTCGCTACATACAGTCCGGCTACTAGGTGTTGGAATGTGGCCTCCCTCCCCCCACCTGCCTGTTCCTGGTGCCTGACCTGTTTGGACAGACTGACGTCACAGACCTGGACTGACGTCGACAATCCTTTTGAATGAGTGGGCAGCTGTCCATCACCATTTGACAGGCATTCAGCTTGGGTGTGACTAAGTGTTACCGAAACGTCGAGAAGGTTCAACTTACGTCACCCAGCACTGTCAGAAAACTTAGAGAATATTCTGGACGTCGACGCAAGTGCTATATAAGCGAATGTGTTGCGAGCCGTGGGAGAATCTGTTCGGCGTTCAGCCAGTGAGTGTGCGCGGTGAGCGAACGAGGGAGACCAGCGAATGGAGAAGAGACTGTGCTACTGTTGACAAAAGTTACTTTCCTGGAGTGGTGTAAGTGTGAGTGGACGAACAGGTTTAACTGTATGAAGTGGTGATTAGCGAGACATTCCTATGTAGAGACTGTGTGTCTGGAGAACCGAGCGAGATAGACATTTAATTAGCTAGTATTTGAATAGTCACTTAGACAGTTAGGTAATCTCTATATAATATCTGTATATGTTTATTTAGAAAGAGTGGATTGCAAGTGTTGTATAATTAATGTAGAGTGTTTTGAAGAGTGTATAATAAATTACGAACCCTAATTTAACTTAATTACATAAGCCCTCCATCCCAAGCGAACCTGGCTGCGCCCAGGACAGCAAAGTTGTTGCACTGGTGTCAGAAGTGGGATGGAGGAATTTTATTTTAATTAATTAGTTTTCTTAGATTAGGGTAGATAGATAAGTTAACATAACTTATTAAGCCAGTCAAGATAAAGTTTATAGAATTTAACTTTGTGTATGATAACAAGATACATGGCTGCTGATATAGAAGCACTGCGTGCGCTTATAGAAGTACTAAGTACTCAGATAGGTAGTGTAAATAGCCAGATTAGCAGTGTGAAAAGTGAAATCAGTAGTGTAAATTAAACCGTAAATAGTCAAATCAGCAGTATTAATAGCCAAATTAGCAGTGTAAATACAACTGCAAATAGTCTAATTAGCTGCATAAATGAACTGTAAATAGACAAATTACTAAAGTAGGTGAACTGTTGGACAGGAAGATAGACATCGTAAACGAGAATATGGACAGTAAAATTAGTAGTATCATAGATATGGTAAATCAAAGAATTTACAGTGTAAATGAAAACGTGGGCAATGTAAATGAAAAGGTGGACAGTGTAAGTGAAAGGATGGATAGTGTAGGTGAAAGGATAGACAGTGTTGAGGGTAAAATGGAACGGGATATTAGTGTACTTAAGAGTGAATGGCTAGAATTTCTCCAGAATCACGAAGTTGGACACGGCACGACGAATCCAGGACTGTCACCTTCAAGCCCGTCCCCTATGATGGTCAGATGCCTTGGCGGGAATACCGACACAAATTCGAGATTGTCGCTACCCTGAATGGCTGGATGGATGAACAGCGAGTGTACTATCTAGCAGCAGTGCTGAGGGGCCCTGCCTTGAGCATACTGCAGTCACTGCCTGAGCGATACCGCCTTCAGTATGCCACACTGGTATCGGCTCTGGAGCTGTGCTTTGGCGACAGATACCTGGGACACGCCCATCACGCCCAGCTGCAGAGCCGCACACAGCGGCCAGGGGAATCTCTACAAGAACTGTGGCAGGACATTGTGTGGCTGGCCCACCTGTTCCTGGAGGGGTGTCCTGAGGAGGCACGTGACGTATTTACGGTCGGCTTTTTCGATGACGCCATTGCCGATGCACAGGTGCGGCAGGTGGTGCGCCTGTCAGCACCACATAACATGCAAGATGCCCTGGCCCGAGCACTTGAGGTGGAGTCGGCGAGGCAGGTGCCTCTGGCAAGACGTCCCATGCGGCCGGCGACCATGGGGGAGGAGGGCAACGACGATAGCCTTAAGAAGACACTGAGGTCCATAGAGAACACAATGAAGGGCATTGCAGCTCGAGTTCACGCGACAGAGCCACGAAGCCGACCAACCAGACAGCCCGAATGTTGGTCCTGTGGACAGCCCGGGCAACTGAAAGCCAACTGCCCTCAACATCATTAGCAGCAGCAACATAATCAACAACGGGGGAGCAGACAGCGAGACTCAGGTGAGAGCACACTGTCAGGAAACTTGTAAACACTGATCTTGAGGGGCAAAGGTCGGTGGTGGATGGAGGAAAGACCCCAGTTTTCTTACAAGTACGCTCTGTGAAGCAGAACTTAAATGCCATCCTAGTTGTGGGTAGTCTAAATGATTTCCCTTGCCAGATGGTCGTTGACACGGGGGCAACAATAACAGTAGTGAGGCCAGACATCATAGGGCCTTCCCCCCAGCAGTTGCCAGACAACAGGGGCATTTAAGAGTGCTATCTGACCACTGTAACTGGCGAGACCACACTAGTAAGGGGCAAGAGAAGAGCTTTTGAAACTTGGTAAAGTCAATACAGAGCATGATGTGTACATGCCCGAAATAGAGGAAGAGTGTCTCTTGGAACTATATGTGCTGCGTAGACTAGGTTGATGTATAGACACTCGACTTGGGGTGCTACGGATAGGCAATACCGAGTTGGTGGTATCGTCTCGTGAAGATTTTTGTTCACCAGAAAGTTGCCCAGTAGTCTGTAGTCAACCCACGTTACTACCTGCCTCTAGTGAAGTAATTGTGCCAGGTCATTGTAGAGGGAAGCCTGTCAGGCATGTAGGGCTGACAGAGCCTGTGATTACAGGAAGCAGTCTGCCAGATGGTATCCTAACAGCTAGAACAATAGTCTGTCCTGTATCTGAAAGTTTGCCAGTCCGAGTGATGAACTTATCCGACCGAGTAGTAAAATTTGAGGAGGGGGCTGTAATAGGAGTTTGTAAGCAGGTCTCGCAAATTCTGAACAATACTTCCAAAGGCCCAGGGCCAGTTAACAGCGAAGGTGTATTGCCTGAGGTGTTAGAGGAGCTCTTGAAGAGAGCCAAAAAAAAACCTAACCTGGCGGAAGGAAAAAGCTGTAGCGGAATTGTTGCAGAGGAATCAAAATGCCTTTTCATGAGGGCCAGATGACCTAGGTAGGACCAGTGTCACAGTTCATCACATTCAACAAGTTGCCATGGCAGCAATTGTAAATTCGCGCTGCAAGAAAATTTCACATATTTCAGAGGTTTAGGCAAAAAGCTAGAACTTTTTATTAGAAAGTTTTGTATTGTGAATTTGCTAGTGTCATTTGAATGCTAACATAAGATACTTTCACTCTCTTTATTTATATAGTAAAAAAATTTTCTGTATTTTCACGATGGCAGCCACCTGATTTCAACATCAATGCTTAACCCACTTCCTACCCCATCTTGTTGCATCAAAGTAACGTTTAGAAAGCGGGCATTTTGTGTGCTTAGTCTACTTGTAGAACAATAATTAGCATTATAGTTACCTGGTTAGAAGATTTCTCTACTAGAAAAATATTATTTTCACTTGGGTGAAAACGAAAATTTGTTGTTTTAGAAGATAGTCACATGGGGTACAAAATAAAACTAAGAGTTTTTTTTTTTTTTTTAAGATACTCGTGATTACTAGTTTCAGAGCACAGGTAGTCTCATTCTGTTAATTTCACCCGTGTCAGGTACACAGGCCTTTGAAAAAAAAAAAAAAAAAAAAAAAAAAAACATTTTCTTTAATTTTTATTTAACATTATAAAATTATATTTCATTCTGAATGTGATTTACAATAATCTAAAAAATGTCACAACAGTAATTGCACAGTGTAATGTAAAAAGAAATTGTAATTACTATTTTGAAACGACTTAACTAAAACTTAATTCACATTTAAACAGTTACATTGAGAGTGCTTCATGTAGTTCTCTCTATAGTAATGGTAAACGGGAAGGCAATGTAAGGAAATGTCATGAACGTGGCAAACTACTAGGTCATATACGGGCAAAATGCTTAGTGTTGAACCCACTGTTACGTTGCCACTTTTATAATAAGCTAGAACATGTCAACAACGATTGTTTTGATTTAAAAGGTGTTTAAATAGAAACAGCGGCACAAATGACAGTACGAATGACAAAATGGATGAAATGTTTGTCGCTTTGAGTTGGCTTTGTTGTGTGACAGCTTAGAACTAAACACTTGCTTTTAGACAGTGAGGGGTAATGAACATCTGTGTTGTCGATGTGAACTGTTCACTACTTACTAAGAATTGACTGTAGTAAGAAGCACGTGTATTTTGTATATAGTGGAAATTTGAATGTTATATGCATTGGTGACATAAAACTGAAATTAAATAATTGGACATAAATTAGAGTGCTAGGTGCAATTTTTGTTCCTGATTATGAAAAAAAAATATTTTCTTTGAGTTCTGCCCTACACAAAGGCTATAATTTGGAAACAGATGGTATATCACTCAGATCTTGAACAAAAATTGTAAAAGAGTTTACAACAGCTTATCAAACTGATAAAATGTATATAACTAACTTCAAAAGCAGGATATTGTGTATATCTTTTCTTTCGTGACATTAACCAACACACTTTGCATGAAAGAATATCACACCAGAATATGAAGCAAGTTAAGAAAGTTTTAAACCCTCATTGCTAAAATTTCTTGAGTGAAGACAACATAATTTACGATCCATGTGTTATAGGAGAGCAGACAAGGAATAGCTTCAAGAAAAGTGATACTAAGTCAACAAAGGTTAGAGCGATCATTCATGCAGATTTTTGTGGTCCCATTGAGGAGTCATCAATCGGTGAATTAAGTATTTTGTTTTTACAGTATGGTTTCTCTTTGTTAGGTTCATGTATTTTATTAAACATAAATTTAAAGTGAATTAAAAGATGAAGAAATTCCTAGCGATGGTCAAGAATCAAATGGGCGACGTCAATGTGCTGCATACTGATTGCTGAACAGAGTTTGTTTCATCTAAAGCTGAAAGAATATTGTAAAATTTAAACACAATCCTTGAAAAATCAATATCTTACTGTCACGAGCAACAAGGTAAAATAGTTTGATAAATGAGGACAGTGGTGGAGTCGGCAAGAATAATGATGGCAAAAGAATATCAGAAAGAGTTTTGGGCAGATGCTATTAATACAGCTGTGTATATCTTAAAAATGCCTGGAACAAGTACAGCTGAAGGTAAGAATCCATATAATTTATGGTTTGACAAGGACTTCGATATAAAACAACTCAAGGCATTTGGATCAAATGTGTATGTACATGTACTAAAGGTCAAAAGAAGAAAATGGGATCCAAGAAAGGTTTGCTTATGGGACAGACTGAAACATCTAAGTTGGGGGAGTACGTATGTACTGAATCACTTTGCAGCAAAACTTGCATAATCTGCATTTGAATAGCATAACTCCCCTCACCCCTGTATGGTGCTATTGGCCTAAAGGGTCATTAGGGGCATGGTCTTGGCTGTGATTAGTTGTTGGGGTCTTTTGGTACGAATAGCACCTAAGTGCCATGAGGGCTGTGATTGGCTGAGGGCTTAAGCTCTTAGGAGTGGAGGGGAAGTGAGGGGAATGGACCCTTTTGGTACAAGTTATGACTAAATGCCGTGAGGGGGAAGTGTATGTCCCCTCACCAGTATTCTATGGTTGTACTAGCCTACCTCTGCCTCCTCCCTCTCCTTATGACATACCCTTGTAGCCTCTCCTACTCCCTCCCCTGTAGTCTATGCTCATACTAGCCTATCTAAGCCTTATAGCATACCCCTCTCCCTTTGTCATAGCCACCTGTCCTTATGTAATAACCCTGCATTACGGCATACCCCTGTAACCTTTTTTCCCTCTCCCTCTACCCTTCCCCTGTCTTTGTCATACCCCTCTAACCTCTCTTTCCCCTCCCCCTACCTAATGACATACCCTGAAGTCTCTCCCCTCCATCCTTATAGCATACTCCCACCTATCCTTGTTTTACTCCTCCCTCTCCTCCAACCAATGCTTGTACTAGCATACCCCCATCCATTACCTAATAGCATACCCCCTACCCCCTCCAGCATCCTTCCCCTCCCCCTGTTCTTATGTCTTACCCTTGTAGCCTCTCCTTCCCCTCCCCTACCTTTGACATACCCTGAATCCTTTTCTCTCCATCCTTATTATATACTCCTGCCTATCCTTGTACCACCCCTCCCTCTCCAACCATCCTATGCTTGCACTAGCATTAACTTATAGCATATACTGTACCCCCTCCAACCTATCCTTAAACATAGTGTACCCCCTCCCTCTGTTATATCCTAGAGCTTCTCCCCTCCATCTTTATAGAATAAGTTTCCTCCTGCCTACCCCTCTCTCCCCTCCTCTGCAGGCTCACCTCTAGAGACGTCCTTTCCTCCCGGCTTCCGAAGCTCAACTGATGTTGGCTGTGAAAATCACCAGCATAAACTGGTAGCAACCTACCATGTTTTTCAAGAGTTTATAAGGTAGGGATACCTTATTTCAAGTATTCAGTTCGCAAGATGTCTCTGACCACATATAAACTTGGTTAATAATAAACATAATTAAGTTAATTTTTTTAAATGTGAGGGAGCAATGATTAATAAATCGCACAGTTAACTTCAAAAAGAATATAATTTTCTCAATGCACCAGTACCCTTAAAAATAGATACACTCACAGCCATTTTTTTTCCATAGTCCAGCACAATGCAATGTTTCATTAGGCATATACTTGCAGCTGAACACTTTAACAAACATGCAGTTGTGCGTGTAACACCACACACATAGCATTGATGCATGCATACTGTTGTCAGTGCACATCACTACACAGAACAGATGACATAGGTTCCCCAAGGAGGACATGTGCAATCCAGCACCATGCAAAGTATGGATGTTCCAGTAGAAGTTGGGCGAACTGTAGAGTAGGTGCAGAAGTCAAGTAGCCACAGTGTAGAGATACAGACAACCTCGGTGTGAAGAGGTGGGTAGACAGTCCAGTTGTTCACATCCAGGATGTCAGGCGGGCGAGCAGCTGCAGTGTAGAGATACAGACAACCTCGGTGTGAAGAGGTGTGTAGACAGTCCAGTTGTTCACATCCAGGATGTTAGGCGGGCGAGTAGCCGCAGTGTAGAGATACAGACAACCTCGGTGTGCAGAGGTGTGTAGACAGTCCCATTGTTCACATCCAGAACGTCAGGCGGGCGAGCAGGCATTCAGATAGACAACCACATAGCTCACCAGACATCCATACCGGCAGGAGTGCAGACAGTCAGGGAGGCAGGCAGGCATGAGTAAAGTCTCTATTTTTCTTTCATAACTTTAACCTTGCGGAGAATCGCAAAAATGACCCTACGGCAAAGTCGTGACACCGTCTGCGTTGACGTAGCGCTTACCGTAAGCTGCAGACAACGCTATTTTAGAAACTCTTTCCGTATAGACAACATGATTGTGCGAACGGAAATGATATTAGGTGCCCGAGACCCGTGAATTTTGCACTAGACATTCCAAATAATCATTAAACATGAGTGTGTTCAGCATGCTACCCTTTACACATTTAGCTTCACACGTACATTTCCCGTCCTATAAGGTATAAGCGTAAAGTTTAGGGTGCAAACGTACAAAGGCGGTGATGAAGTCGCCACTACACTCATCCTTCACAATGCCCGAAACGCCCTTGTTTAAACAAGGAAAGCCTTGGCAATTATCTGGCGCATAGATGGACGTGTCAAAACATGTAGCCAAATGAGGAGCTATGCAAGCGTACACATTGTGACAGTGTACCTAATAAATCAAACTGTCGGTATAGCAATACAGCAGGTGTAAGAAAGGCGAAGGAAACATTTTCCGCATAAAGTTATAGCGTAAAAAGTACAAATACAATTTGGCAAGGTTGTGAACAGCAACACTGTTGTACAATGGTTCATTGGAGGTAATGTCGAGCTTCTCCATCTCAATTAAAACTAGCTTAATGGTGAGGTTTTGCCGCCCTTTGAACGTTGGACGTCCAATCAGTTCTGCAGCACCATATATTGTGTCGTACTGCAAAATGACACAAATATCACATTCCCGACTAACATTTTGAAGACACTTGTCATAAACGGAATTACACATTAATTAAAAAAAAACAATTTCTCAAACGCATTTACAGCCTGAGCACGCTTGTCTATGTTAAACCTAATTTAAGGCACCATCAATTCACTCTGGTCAAAACGTACGCCATTTATTGGTGCAAGTAGCAGATCAGATAACACATTGTGACATTCCTCTGGGAATATCAAATCAACCTCCGCAAAAAAGCATGAGTCCCTTTGTGTATTGATGTTGTCGAAATCCCAATGAGAAAATTCATTTACTGCCACACACTGAAAATTGGCAAAAGGAAGCTTCGGCATCATTGTATGACTGTATATACCATTGATGTCAAAGTAGCAAATGTAGGATGACGGGAGGGAAGGGTCGCAGTTGTCATCCATGTAAATATTGCTGGCAGTTGCACGCCTTTTACTCACTTGAGTAATACAGCCTCGAACCCCGCGTTCAACAAAAAGATATTTATCAGGGTCAGTCAGCAGCTCCAAACGCACTTGTGTCTTTGATAAAAGACCATCCCAGGATAGAGCAGGAGCTGCACATAAAATGTAGGATCCACACTGTATGCCTCCAAGCAGACTGTTCTGAAATTCTCAAACACATCTGCTAACAAACATGTATCCACATGTAAATACTGCAAGGCATACTCCATTAAAGTACAACAGTTGAACACATTCCAGGCAGCCTGAGCGTGCATGTAATCGCTCTCGCTCACACCCTCGCCTCACATGACATTGTAGAATGCATTCCTAGGAGGCAGAGATGTCTCAAGTAGATTTTCCATAGACCACACATGATCGTAAGGAAATACTCCCATTCTTTGCGCCAAATCGAACTGAACGTTGTCTGGAAACTGCGTCCAGGTGAGTTTTAGCTGGTGCGACACTAGATTGCCAGCTAAAGAGTCCAGCGATGCGGTCATGAAGTTAAAAGAATCTATAAACCTAAGTCGTACTGTGGGCATACCTCCTTGTGCAGTGTTCGCATAGGGAATATATTTTGTGAAACACTTGTAACTCTCCATAATGTTCCCAATGACTTTAACATCGCCTGGGTTTTCTACAACTACACTGCCGTCTGCCTATGTAACACGGTGAGAGGCCAGAGGGCGCATGAGAAAATTACTGTCATAATTTTGCATGTTGTGAAAAACAGCTACAAGGTGATTCTTCATGAGACGGAACTGTAAATTGCACTTGTTGTGCGCGTATCCTCCAAGTTCACCAGTCAGGTGGTCATGGTCAAGTACAATTTTGTCTGAAGCATTATGCAAGTCCTTCTTGCAAATGTGACATTTCGTCTGACCCGCGAGCCAGACCCTATCGGCTGCAGTCAGCACTTTCTTAACTACGTCTACCTTGTAAATGTCACATTCATACTTTGTTAGCTCGAGTGCTAGCATCATAACTGCACACTAACAAAACAGACGTAGCGTAAGATACGTGTTTATTCATAACAGTCGTGCTAGAACCACCATCTTGTGGCATACATGTAGCCATGGGCTGCAAAGAAGTTAAGGTGTCCCAATATGCTACAAAACCCATTCTCTGCTGCTTAGAAAAGTTTGTGAATTCATGCCACTTATCATCCTGGCTAGGGAATGTAGCTCGTACAGCAGAGTGTTGTTTACATTGCTCAGTGTGGGCAGTGAGTCTGTCTTCAATCAAAAAACACTGAAGACAGTACTGGTAAATCTAAATTTTTTCAGTATGTTTCGTCAACTGGCTGTGTACAAGACGAGCCAGATTTTTTATAGTTATAAAGTGTAAATGGGCAGTACATTCACTAGCAAGAAGTGCCAAAATATTTATGTGGCACTCTCTTTGCACAGGAGAGATATGTGAAGAGGAACTATGCAAATATCCGTCGCGTTAGTGTACATTTCGTCAATAATATTTGTGTATTTGTAAATGCAAGCGTATATATTTACACAAATATTATTCATCTTCTCGAAATGTTTCACCTGATGTAGCATTGTAGAAAAAGTCATACCAGTCGTCTTAAATACTGTCCTAGGATCGAGGTTAGATGCGCATCTTTCACCATGACGTGGTGCGGGATACAAACCCGTGGCCACGTTGAATAAAAAGCAGTCATCGTTAGGAAAGTCTACATTGATGCAAGCTTTCCTATTGCCAATAAATACTTGAAGTTTGGTGTGCGCAGCATTTACTGTGATATATGCACGTCCAGTTGTAAGAGGTGCTTTAAAGCTCACCCACTACCACGCCCAGCAAACTCAGTGACATTATTTGTAAGCGCAGGAATAAACTCATCAAATATTTCATCTGCATCTGAGGAGTCGAGAAGCACCCATGATTTGGAAGAGAAATGAAACGTCTATGTGGTAGCTTCCTCCGCCAACCCGCCTTTAGTAAATTTACCACTCAGAGATACATACACTTTAATGGGATGGTGTTGCCATGAGAGTAAAACCAGGAATAGCTCTCTACACATTATAAAACATGTGTTCAAATCCAAGTCAGTCTCAACCCGATCATTACTGATACACGCGTCCATGAACCTGTTACTAAACGCGCTATTCAAAAGCGTGTAAGTTAGCAGGGCTGGAGATAAGCATTCAACAACAGCGGCTGGCAAGGTCAACGCGTCGCTTGACGTACCGGCGTCGCTTGGCGTACCGGCCTCGCCAACATTCTGTACACAGATGCACTTAGCAGGAGAAGACATCTTTACGTTCCCGCTTTTGAAAAAAAAATCAGATACACAGTAGTGCCTCCTTCAACCATTCTGCAAGAAGGAAAGAAATATATATACATATAATAACATAAGTTATTGGTTGTTTTGGTAGCTCAGTGGATAGAGAGTTAGAATGAAATTTTAAATGTCCAGGTTTCAAATCCCCGTTGAAACAACTTTTTTTTTTTAATTCCCCAACACGTATTCGAACTACGGACCTGTAGAGCAGACTTTACCATTATAGCATCTGAACTACGAAGGTGTAAGCACACAGTACCTACATAAATATACACACATTGCACGTACATACACAAACACATGCATGCACATACATACGCACACTACATTCAAATTGGTAATGCTACATAAAATCGCAAACACACACACACATATACATATGTACATACATACGCTACATTCAAACACGTAACACTACATAAAATCTAAAAAAAGACGTACATTCAAATATGTAAGGCTACATAAAATCACACACACCAGACAGCATCTACATACACAAAAAACTTACATACATGCATGTACAATCTCACATACAGTAAATCATACGTGTACTCACAGCAAGACAGAAAGATGCTAGTTGTACTCATCACAAGACAACATACAGTCTCACAATAGCGCTAGACACATGCAACACTCTGTTAAATAGAACGCCGGCAAGTCTCAGAGAACAAGACAAGGTAGTGTGCGTAGTTATAAGGGGGGTTGGAGGGTGGCAGTCTGCACTTGAAAGGCAACCGGTTCCCAGCATCAGTTCCTTTTTTTTATAAGCGCAGGTATTCCCCCTTTTCATTCATATTCATGACCAGGTGTAGCACAAACCCTCCCCCAACCAAATGTGTATTCAGAACTGTGTTTGTAGACGACGGCCAGATTCCTGCCACTAACATACTCGGAAATAAAACGAACATACATATTTCCTTTAAACATTTATTGCTGTAAACTCTGCAGTACAATACCAAGTACTTTACGTAAACAGTTATGAACAATGCTGTCAATATCATATTCTTTCTTAACTTTCCGTATCTTCATGACGCACGGCATCCTGACACGCGATGACGTGTTGTGAGGTGACGTGACACACAGCGACGTGACACACCGCAACGTGACACATGTCGATGCGGCATATGGAGGCGTCACACACTCTGGACTATGAAGCACGACGCAGTTAGCTTGTTCCGGGTTCAAGTCCCTGAAATGCCCATACACAATGTCCACGCTGAGCAGAAGAGGTGTTTAGGCCAACATGTAGAATGCAGGACATTTATGTACATCACCACAAGCGATAATATAGTGTCCACACTCATCCTTTAGAGGAGAGACAGTAACTTTAATGAGGAATATTCAGTCACACGATTCCGTTAAGTGTCGTAAAATACCCGACGACCAATAAGCATATTTAACGCTGCGCCTACCTTGTTTAACACTCACGTACGGATTTGCTGGGTGAAAGTTCATGGTGACAGGCACCACAGAAAGGTAGATATTGGTTGGCTGTGTAAGACGACGTCGGTAGCCGTCAAAGTCGCTGAAGGCTGCACGAAGTATACAGCTCAAAGTCTCATTAGCAACTGACGTTAGGTTTTACAACACACACACATAGCGAGGAATCGTAATGTGTGTCGTAAATACATAACGAGACGTACTTTCGTACGTACATACACACAATAAAAGCAGACACACTTGCAGTCACCTCTGTAACCCTTCATATTTCGCGTTTCTTATTTCACAACTCCATTCACAACACATTTCAAATGTATTATCTGCTTGACAATGTCTATGTATGTCACCATCACAAATCTCATACCAGCCGTATTAGCTTGTAATCAACGCGATGATCAGAGTGTTGTTCACGCAACACTTAATTAAAACTGAGCTGTAGCAAGTTGTCAAATGTGCATGGTAACTGTACATCTGGACGTAAATGGTAGACGGGACAGTTGACGAGCTGACACTCCACACCTTCTCCGTAACGTAGACCTAGATAAATATCAAAGTAATGCGTCCAATGACCGCTATCGTTACATACATGAATCTGCAATGGTCAGCCATAAGGCTTAAAACATACACGCCTATACCCAACCTGTACTGCCTCGTATGTTTGAGATGGGTCAAACCACACCGGCATACTTACGGAGCTGACTTGAAGTACGTTATGTTAACGTATTAAATACAATGCTCCATGGACCCCGCACGTAAGTTCACTGCGCTTTGCTGAGTGTTTGTGAATGTGTAATTATTTCCATACTGTTTATGTAATGTTGTAAATGACGGACAGTCATGTGCAGACAGACTTAAATCAACTATGGTATTTGCACACAACATAAGCATTATTCTCTCCTGGTCTAATCCCGAGACGTACATGATAGTAGTACCTATGCATTGTTTAAGACGAAGCAGTAAATCTGTGTACGTGATACTGCCTTCATTCCAAGTGATGCCATGGTAGTTACGTATGAGCCACACATTTGTGCATTTACATTTATCATCCAAAGCACACCAGGGAAATGGAGCTTTTAGCATTAAAGTTTTTGTCTCACCGTTCAGTTGCGCTACACATACTTACTTTACAATAAACCCTAAACATCCATAGGACCCCTGTACGTTACAGAACATGTTCTCGCTCAGAGGCTCGCACTCAACTATCCAACTTCAATACTTTCACGAGTTTATCTCGGGCATTATAAGAAATAAGTCTATTGTGTAATATAAGGGCAAAGCTTGTGTTTGTGGTAGGAAAATGTCAGCGGTAATTTCTATTCACGAATTAAAAACATTAGAGTTTATTGTTTTGTTTTGACACGTCAAACACGAATAATGGTGCTTTTTCCATGTAGTCAATAGGTGCTAAAGTTGGAGACGGGGCTAGTCCATAATGAGCTTGAAACAGACTGTACATGTCATAAACTATAAAAAATTCACAGCTGGTAAAATAAACATTTAAATCAGAATACGGGTAACATTCGCTGTTGAGATACACAATTTAATATTTTTTATGCTGCAGTTGTCGAAAAGCTGACCTGTCACTAGTGACGTTATTTTGGTGATTTGTTTGGAAACCGATCATTACAAAGCTCGGTTTCTCTACTGGGAAACTTGATTTTACGTTCCATACAATTGTGCACGCACTTGGCAAAGTAGGATAACATTCCAACTTCCAGAAACGGAATGCAACAGCCATGTCCTTACCTTTCTCAACATGTTTCAGTAAATGCACACATTCTCGTGTATTTACAACCACGTGTGGCACTAACCATTCTACAGTCTTTAGTTCTTACGTGACAGGTTCTTCTACATCACCTGTACGATACATTGCATTAGCTGTAATATTTGTTAACATTAGAACCAATTCCAGTTTCACATTAAGAATCACACAGGTGTAATCTTCTGCAAATCAGAGGAACATTTTCAGTGGAATGACTGCTTCGTATATTCCCCCGGGGTTTATTTTCAACTTGAAATCATCTTTATAAACCCAACCAGATTCTTTGTAAGCTTGTTCTTCGTACTTACCGACAGAAATGTAATTTTTTATTGTCGAAGTAATGCCAACATCTCTCGATTGGTCAATCTCCACACCGTTTAATTCATAGGCTATATGATCAAACAACTGCAAAAGTCGGTTTCGCACAATGCTCGTGTGTAGGGCGTTAGTTCCGTCAGGTTTTTTAAACGTCCCTCGCAGTCTTATGTGCGACTTGCAAGGCAACGTGTATATGTCTTGATTCTGTATACAAATCCTTATTTCCGATGGAAAAACATAAGGACATGCTCTAAACGGTTCATATATATGCAACTCTTATCTTTGTGATTGCGTTGTCAAAACTGTATAGGCTACCGACGAGCACTGATAGGTTTACGTGGACGCTCACAACGTTTTATACTATGCCTGGATTCAGTTTCTTGGACGTACACCATTGCAAATTGAATGACTGTCAAAGAAAACTAACCAAATATAAACAAAACCATAAAATAAGCAGAGTATGCTTTAGTCAGCAAGATATGTACACAACATGAAATTACAAAATGGAATCGGGTCAAATAGAAACAAGGAACAGCGACAGTCATTCAAGTTGCAATGGAATACGTCCAAGAAACTGAATCCAGTCATGCACTCCCATTGCACAGTTCTTTCAAAGTTTTATAATATGCTGTAACACGCGTCTGTACTGTGTTGTGTTATTAAGAAAAATAATCCCCAATACGTAGCACACTGAACGTATTAAACACGTCGGTGATGCTTTTATAGTTTCTACGTTACGTTTTTCAAGTGAATATGAACAATTATTCCTTCTTCACGAAAATGTATCATTCTGTCATCCTGGTCAACTATACGTAGGACAATCTCATCCACGCTGTAAACTATTACAGGCGTGTAAATTAGTGTGCGAGGAAGTTCAATTATTTTGAAGCCTGGAGGAATGGAACACGCAAAATCAAGTATAGTGTTGGACAGTTTGCCGTTTAAATAGGAACTGCCTGCGATATTTAGATTTACTCTACACACGTTTATTGGAAAAATATTAACAGGGTCTTGCGATTCATGGAATTGGTTAGCGCTGTATATTGTAGGCTTGAAACCCAAAATACTTCCAAACATATCACGTGCTCCAAAGTCCACTAATATGCTACTCAACATCAAACACTTGAACATGTTTTCATTTCCTTTTAGAGAAAATGCAGTATCTTTAGGTAATGTAATCCTTAAATATTCTTCAATATCGGAGACTTCGTAGGAGCCTGTAGGGATTACGATTTCCCGTCATTCACTATTACTAATTGCAAAATAAACAAATCAGTTCTTTCCTACATCAATATTTGGTATAGAACTATAACCATCAAGGCTAACCAGACATACTTGCCATGCACCGGACAAGTCTAGAGGCGGAAAATATGTAGCCTTCAATTAAGACGTACCTGCCAACAGTAAAGTTAGTGACATTATTACTGGATGTTGGTTACCAACTATGTGTTGCTTTTATAAGCGTGCGCGAGAAAGTTAAGACACTAGTGTCCGCAGTTCCACGTGTTTGGTAACTGATCAGTCAAGTAATTCTACGTTACTTTGGTTCCCCACAAGTAAGCGCACACCACTTTTGGCGGGCACAAGTCGCACAAACTGTCGCAGTAATGTACAGTGTTACGTAGTTTGCTAAAAGACATCCAGTGCGTGCCGGCGCCTTTGCGATCGTCCAAGTTAACTATTACATTTCCACGTACGTGTGGTTTTCGAGGAAGACCGTTCCTCATATACACGCCTAGAAAATACGCTATGCGTAACTTTGTAGCATAGTAATGCAAATCGCTATCTGTCAGCGCACGTCACTGTAAACTATTAAATATTTGCGCTTCCATTTTCTTAAACCTATGTATTGTCGATATGGTCTTAAATAAAGCCAGCAACCGTTTTTTGTGTTGGCTGCTAAAGTTTCCATATCGGCAGTGGCGCATAAGTTCCGCTAAATGTTTTTCAGTAGCGTTTTTCAACGTAATTGTTCTTGCGATCGAACTAGCTCCGCCAGCTAATGCTCCGAGAGCTGCTAGAGCCGGGAATAGTAACAGAATGAACCCACTTTCCTTGCGCTTTGCTACGCCATGTTTTTTTCTCTTAGATTTCCAGCACCGGTTTTTACTTTAGTCTCCATAATTTTCGACACAAGCCAAGAGGTTGCCCATTGACCAAGTTTCGTCTACTGTGATTTCAATAATTCGTCTGCTCTGGTTGACAACTCGCAGTCTGCTGCTTGACAATCGCTCAGATCGTTGGTGTTAAAGTACTAGTATATCATGTGGCTTACAAGCTTTGTCTAACCTGTTTATACCCTTATCACCGCACGCTAATCTCGTGGCAAGCCGCGTACCAGGTCTGCAATAAGTGTACAATGGTAAATGAGCTTCGAAGGGCCGGTTGTTTACAAACTTATTAACTAAACCACATCCTTTCTTTACCTTGTGTGCACGAGGCACAGTTATACACTGTGGTGTAGCGTATATATAGTGATGCTTGTATACGGTTTAGCTCAGAAGCAAATGAAGATAATTAAGCATGAACATGAACTGCTAGTAGTTATTTCAAATGAAAAAAAGAACACAACACCATAGGAATACATGGCCCATTGTTACCGCATACGGTTTTGGCTTCGCTATATGGGTCATCTTCTTGCAGTAAATCTTGCTTAGTATTGAGTTTACTTGAACAAATAGAGAACATGCATACAACGCTTATTGATGTAGAGAAAATCTTTAAATATGCTCCATTAACACGACAGCTCATGGGTAGACATAATTTTTTTTTTACATCACTGTAGATAGGCTCCTTTAGAAGTGCATAGATTGAAGAGACGCCACGGGCGGGAGATGTAACCCTCCGATAGAGACGGAGGGGTGCTCCTGACACGCACAGCTGTCACGGGATGTAGGACGTGAGTATAAAAAACGGAAGGTCACCTTGCTAGTCTGGTGTTGCGTGCAAGACCGGCACGCAAGCGCTCGTAGTGAATGTCGGCATGTGGGTTTGTAAGTTCATGTTCGCTATAGAAATATGTAACGTTCTCATTTCCGTGTCAGAATAATGTCGTCGCTTGTGTAAGAGCTACGTGACGTAGTAACATCCGTAAAGGCCAAGTATTTCCTTGCTAAGAAAGAGCGTAGTGGCCAGGACATAGTGAACAAAGGATCTTTAAACCTGTGATGTCCCACCTCTATAATTTAAAACAAATGCCTCCAGTACTCGAACTCGGACAAGTGAAACAAGAAACAGCGACAGCTGAATTCAGTCAAACAGCACAAGAATATCTCAAATTAAATAACAGTACAGCTGACCACGATACTGAGTATAGCATGTGTAGATGTAGAAAGAAACTCTCTTTGGGGAAAGATGAAATTACGTTCTTGTCTGGAGATAGGCTGAAAGTAGGCAACATCACAGTTGATGTTAGTCCTGGCTTCTACGAATTATTATTCAAAAAATATCAGAATTGGTACTCTTGACATTGATTTGGACTTTTATACATATTTGGTGCATTTGACTAATGTTCAGTAAGTTGACAATGTCGCGGTCACTGGTGAGTACAAAAACACCACCCATCCCAAGTTCCCTATGATTAGTTGCCGGTCCAGTATTGTACAGGGAACTGGATTAAACAAACGCAATAGGGATGCTAATTATGTTAGTTGGAACAATCCGAACGAGCTTGTAAAACACTTATGCTTACTACTAGCATCTCAGCAGGCTGTAAATAATAGTCAAGAGTCTGAAATTATCTCTATTCTCGAATAACTAGAAGAAGGTAGATACATATAGACATGGGTATCGAACACTTGGCTTGCAAACTACACGGCTCTCGCAGAATTAATTTCCCTAGAAGGAAAATAATAATGCACGGGTTAAACAATTTATTTCAAATAGACCTGGCAGAATTCAGCCAGTATGCTAGAGTGAATAACGGATACAAATTTTTTCTAATAGATATTGATGTATATTTAAAGTATGTATGGACTTTCCCCCATAAAAACAAACGTGCCATGAGTATTACTAATGTAATGGAAAAACTGTTAAAACACTACATTCCACGTAACGTGAATTAAACACTACATTCCACGTAACGTGAATTCGGATAGGGTAGCGAGTTCAAAAACTCACATTTTAAGACGTTAATGTTGAAATATGGTAAAAACCATTATTTATCCAATACAGACAAAAAATGTGTGGATGTAGAAAGGGTGATTCATACAGTAAAGGAAATATTGTACAGGGAATTCACGAATCGCGGGTCATATACGTGGATGAAAATCCTTCCACAAATCACAGAGATGTACAATTCTAAATATCATCGAACAATAAAAATGGCACCAAAAAATGTTGTCGTCGATAATTTGCTTTTAAAGACAGTGAATAAGGGCCATTAGTTAATGGATCCTAGACGTGCTAGGTTTATAACTGGCGATTACATGCGTATATCGAACGTGAAACGTGAATTTTAAAAGGGATTTCATATACGGTGAAGTTATGAAATATTTAAAATTATTGCTGTACAGGACACGAACCCTAGGACATATATTCTTGAAGATTTTACGGGGCGAACTGATACAAGACACGTTCTATGCTTGGGAATTGAAAGCTGTGAAAAACCCAAACCTTTACCTCGCTGACAAGATTGTGCACACTAAGGGTAAATGTGCGCTTGTAACTTGGATAGGGCTACCAGGCAGACACAGGTCATGGGTCCAGAGGAAAAACCTCATAAATTTACGCCATTAAACGTTTTGTCAAGCTACCCTACTCTGTAGATCCCACCTTGCACACTGGAGAGGGTGCAAGCCACCTGTGGTCATTGTTTGGCTGGAAGAATGTCACACTGCCGAGATGTGTCCTTCCTGTCATTGTGTAGGGATAAAAAATGCCAATTTCATCTGAGACCAGTCCATTGATACAGATAAGATGTCTTTCACATGAAAGGAGAGACGGCTGACTAGCTTGAGGGTGGTAAGACGATTGTCTGGCTCTGCGCCATCTCATATATTAGAGCTTTTGTGATAGGAGCTGTTTACATTTTCAGCAGCACAAAGGGTGTATCTTATTACCTGCCACCTGCCGTCGCTCATTGTGTATGGGTCACCTGATCTAGGGAGGAAGGTACAAAAAAAACCGTCCTTGTGGGCATACATACTGACGGTGGCCCAATTCCAACAATGACACCCTTGCCGACACGAACCTATGTTTCTCACCGCTTAGTTTGGTCACCCCACACGTGTATATCATTTAGAGGCATTGTCGCTCACCCATCAACCGTTGCCTTGGTTCACAAGGAAAGAGGGGCTTAAATATCTAAAGTATTCCAGTTCCCACAATGCTGTCTTTGACGACACGCACCTGCACTTTCACCTTTTAGATTGGTCGCCCCACTCCCGCATGTCATTTAGAGGTATTGTCGCTCGCCCATCAGCCCTTGCCTTGGTTCACAAGAAAAGGGAGTGCTTCCTTGTGGTTCAGTACGCAACAATGCTGTCTTTTGACGGCAGGGATCTACGTTTTTCACCTCTTAGTTTGGCCGGCGCGACAGGACGCACCCACCTCCACATGTCATTTTGAGGTATTGTCGCTCGCCCATCGGCTCTTGCCTTGGTTCACAAGGAAAGGGAGCGCTTCCTCGTAGCCTAGTTCGCAACAATGCTGTCTTTGATGGCAGAGATCTACGGTTTTCACCTCTTAGTTTGGTCACCCCATCCCGCATGTCATTTAGAGGTATTATCTCTCGCCCATCGGGCAACACAGACATTAATATCCACAGATCCCATACCTTCAACCCTATATCCTGTTAGGCCTACTTGCCTCTTAGGCAGGCATATATATGTCTTCAACGAACTCTCCTATTGGCTGACCTATGTCCGTTCTCCTGCTCCTCCTAGCCCTATGCATGTGCTAACTTCGCCTGTTGTCACGAGTGGTACATATAAGTGTCATATGCGTCGCGAACGACAGTCTTATTATCTTCATCAACAACATGGAGTTCGTGAAGACCCTCTTGTAGAGCAAGGACGATGCTAGCTCTCAATTGTTGGTGACGGGATGGTGGGAGACCAACGATTTTCACGAACTGCCACCCCCCGCCTCCGACACCGCATCCGACGCCACTGATGATGCTGCCCCTGCCATCTCCAGTCTGGAGCGAGTATACACTCACTCCAAGTGGAAAGGATGACGACGTAGATGACTCCATCGATGACAACGTGGTTCCGGAGTGGAACATACGTCCACCCACTCCTTGGGCTGGGCGTCATCGTTGACGCAATCGGCGCGAACGGCAATGCCGTTTAGAAATGTGTGCCACTGTGCAACCCAGGCAAGAGGCCTGCCATGCGGATGGCGCTGCCATCCTCAGGGCAATAGAAGAAGCAGATATGGACTCATTAGATAGCTCCAAGGGGGGTTAAAAGTGATTAGTTTTTTTTTGTGTACATAATTAACAATTACAATGATGTTGGGAACAATACTGCGAGTTTTCTTTCGGTGCGTAATAACATCCCTCTTTTTTAAAACTTGTTTCATATAACTTACTGGCTGAATATTATGTGGTATTTTTTAAGAAGAATATTAGATTTTTAACTTATAATATTGTCACATGCTGTACTTCTGAGGGCTGGGTGGCAGGAAGTTGTGTCGAAACACCTTGAGGGCTGGCCCATGATTCACGAGCTGGGCTGCCCCATGATGTAAACCCCGACAATATACATCATATGGACCTGTTTGAACTGCGCCTTGGCCCTACGAGGCCGGCCTACGTGACTCAAGTCATGTCCGAAACATGTTATAATGTCTGTTTTAGACCCATATAATTCGGGTAATCCTGGAGTTTGGCAGGAGTATAAAAGCCCCGAATCGGCATATTTGGCAGAGTTCGCTGTTTGTTGTGCTAGAGGAAAGTGCTATGCTTGTGGAGAGAGACTGGTGAAGACATCTTGGTGACATCAGAGTCTACTGCGAGGCGGAAGGCGGCTACCTTCGGAGCCTGTTGGGCGAAACATGAGGACTGCTGCGGCGGGCTGACGAGCGAAGAGGAGGTGCGCGATGGGAGTTGAACTGAAGACCTCAAGAGTGAAGACAGTGCTGCACTCGGGGTGCTGCGCAGCACGTGGCGACTCAACACCACTGCGGACTATTAAGGTTGTACACGGTCACTATTTGAGAGACTGTTGATTGGATACATGACTGAATTTTTATTGTGATTTATAGTCTTTAATTGATCAATGGTAAAATTTCTTGTGCTTTAATTGTCAAAGTTGATTAACGTTCTGTGGCACAGTACTGATTGTGTGCATAACTAATTGTGTTGTGAGAGTTATAGTTGATTACTGTTTTGTGTATTTTGTAGCTTTGTGAGCTTTTAAATCAAGTACTTAATTTAACTATTTTATTTATATCTATTGGATTTCTATCCCAAAAGAACTCATGGGAATTTCCTACGTGAAAAGATTTTGCTCAAAGTTTTAACAATATCTTTGTTCAACGTATCTAATGAATAAGTTTTAGTAATCATATTTTATGTTAAAGTATGTGTTTTAATTTATAATTGTTGAATGTTAACACTGTTGGCTGATGCCAAGCAACTTGCCACACACTACTGCTTGACATGTAGAAGCTCTGTGCTACAAGCAAGCTTATGTCTACCACTCAGACTATTTTTTTTTTCTCTTTGCACATTATACTACAGTACGTGAAGTGTTTTTCTCGATAATAACAGATTTTTGGCTTGCATTTTCCTACATAGTTATTATGTCATTTTGAAATGAAAGAATACATATTCTTTTATATTATATATTTCACATTTGAAGTTACAGTTACAATTCTTTAAGACATATGGTCCATTCTTTGAAGAATGGAAGAGGATACATGCTTATTAAACACTGTTACAAGTTTAGCAAAAAAATTTCATGTTGGCAATTCTCCGAGCTCTTTGCGATAGAGGTATTATGATTAGAAATTATTGAGTTGAATAAATTACTGATTTACTAGCTCACAAAGCTTACCAAAATACATAAAACAGCAATCAACTATATTTTTCACAACACCCTTAATTATGCACACAATTACTACTGTGTCACAGAAAAGTTACTTAACTTAGGCAATTAAAGCACAAAAACGTCTACCATCAATTAATCAATGACTACAAATCACAATAAAAGTTCAGTCATACCCCAAATCAACAGTCTTTCAAATAGTGACAATGTAAAAACTTCACAATCCGGTGATGGCTCACCATGTGTTGCGCAGCACCCCGAGTGCACCACTGTCTTCACTCCTGAGGTCTTCTGTTCGACTCCCGTCGCGCACCTCCTTGTTGTCCGTCGACCGTCGACCCGCAACACCAGTCCTCTTTTATTCCACCCAATAATGCTCTGAAGGTATGAGCCTGTAACCTCACAGTAGACTCTGACGTCACCAAGATGTCCTCACCAGTCTCTCTCCACAAACATAACACCTTCCTCTAGCACAACCAATAGCGGACTCTCCCAAATCTGTTGATTCAGTGCTTATATACTTGGGCGAAACTTCGGGGAATCACCAAATTACTGGGGTCCAACAATAGACATTACATCATGCTTCGGACGTGACTTGAGACTCATAGACCGGCCTCGTAGGGTTACAGAGCAGTTGAAACACATCTCTATGACGTACTTCATCGGGATTTCCACTATGAGGCAGCCCAGCTAGTGAATCATGGGCAAGTCCATAAGGTGTTATGACACAGCTTCCAACCACCCGGCCCTCATACACAGCATGCAACAATAAAGGTATATTACCTTATTAACTACTTGTTTTTTTTTTGTACTTTGAAAATATTAAATACATTAGAAGGGACCGGGTGGGCATCCTAGAGCAACTGGGAGCAAAACCGGCTTAACTGCCATAATCTTAACATGGCCGACCCCTCCCCCGCCTGCAGCAAGAGCTCTGATTGGCCTAGAGGGTCATTAGGGGGGCGTGGTCTTGGCTGGGATTGGTTGTTGGGGTCCTTTGGTACAAATAGCACCTAAGTGCCATGAGGCCTGTGATTGGCCGAGTGCTTAAGCCCTGCCCCTGGAGGGGAGGGGAAGTGAGGTGAAGTGAGGGGAAATGAGGGGAATGGGTTCTTTTGGTACAAGTTATGCATAAGTGCCATGAAGGGGAAGTGTATACCCCCC
>PNEQ01053104.1:41869-58859 GCA_003012365.1 Medauroidea extradentata
CCCTGTAGCCTCTCCTGTCCTTATGGCATACCCTTATAGCATACCCCTGAATATCCTGCTCCCTGTAGCATCTCCTGTCCTTATGGTATACCCTTATAGCATACCCCTGAATATCCTGCCCTCCTGTAGCCTCTCCTGTCCTTATGGCATACCCTTATAACATACAATTAAAAGAATACGCCCTGTAGCCTCTCCCATCCTTATAGCATATCCTTATAGCATACCATTAAAGGAATACCCCTGTAACCTCTCCTACTCCCTCCCTATACCTTAAAGCACAATTCCTGTAGCCTCTCCCATCCTTTTAGCATACCCTTATAACATACCATTAAAGGAATACCCTTGCAGCCCCTCCTACTCCCTCCCTACCTTTTGTCATTCCCCCTCCATCCATATAGCATGTCCTTGTTACGCCCCTCCATCCTTGAACCCCTGCCTATTACCTTGTAGCATACTCCCCCTCCTGCCTACCCTTATGACATACCCCCTCCAGTCTAACCCCTGCATGTCCTTGTGACATACCCTTAAAGCATAGTCCACTCCTCTACCCCTGAAGCCTATACTTTATACCACACAAGATTTAGCATACCCTTCCTACCTACCCCTCTCTCCCTCCCCTGCAGGCTTACCTCTAGAGACATCCTCACCTCTCGACTCCCGAAGCTCGACTGAGGGTGGCTGGAGGAAACACCAATATAAACTGGTACTCCCCACGCTACTCGGTCAACAGGGTATATCCCCATTATACATTGACTTTGTTGACACTTGGATGCTGTCTTCCGAGGTGAGTGTTTCTCGTCCACATTTCACATCAACTTCACTGTAGTTACCTCTTTACATTACATAAAATATTCGCTAGATTTTTTTTATAAAGCACCTTCATACATTCATACCTACAACATGCATTAGCTTGCAAAACACACACACAAACTATGCTTATCTCACAAACCATACAATACTACATACACATAATTATTAAATAAAATTTCAAGAACCATACAATACTGCATACACTTAATTATTAAATAAAATTTCAACAACCATACAATACTGCATATACATAATTATTGAATAAAACTCCAACAACCATACACACAGTTATCACCTCACATTCACACTAGCAATCACTTCAGGTGTATACGTAGGTGCGCAGTGTACAGAAATGTAGACTAGTGATAGCAACCATCTTGTAATCGCAGTACAACCATATACTTAGTCAGCTTGTAGACATACTCTCGCGGTGCTCACTCAGATAACCACAACTGAACACAACCCTGTTATACACTAGTATTCGTGGTAGGAGTAGAAAGTTAGACAAGTGTTTGAACATCACATCAGTCTAGACCACAACAGTTGGGGTAGTGAACATTTATGACGTATAATATTTCCAACAGGTTTAATTTAAAGTTTACAGGGAAAAAGACATGGACACACAACAAATTCTATCTAAATACTAATATTAGTAAGAGTTTATATCTGTAAACAGCTTTAAAAATACAGATTTTATGTCTGACTACATTTGCTTATCCAAGGCATGACATGAAAAGGCGAGAATGCAAATTTAACTCACCTGCAATCAGTAATAACGTAATTATGAACTTAGCTCCTATGTTGCAGAGGTGTCGGATACTCCCGAAAAAATCTACCGATCTATAATTATCAACCAACTTCGAACCTCCTACATGCACACGTACATACACGCGTACATACATTCATTCATACATACATACATACATACATGTACAAGCACCCATGTTCACTCTGACTCCCCTTGAGCACATGTGTTCTAGAAAGAGGGAGTTGTATTTTCTCTGTCACCAGGCCTGTGGACCACTTGTTTGTGTTACAGAATGCCACCGCACTCATAATTAATAGTATCCGATGTTCAGTTGACATGCCCCTCCACTAATTGGACTTCCTGTAATTAATCTAAACTGACACCCTCCTAGCTGTGAACACGTGTGTCTTACACTCCCCTACAACTTGAAGAGGACTTCCTGTAATTAATCTAAATTGTTATCCTCACATGCCTAAACAAACATTAAACCGCAACTTACAGCACATGGGTGTGAGGCTAGCTATTTAGCTAACCAGATAGCTACGAACACACATACTGCTCTGCCAGCAAGGTTTAGAAAAAATAATACTAATCCATTTTCTATAAAACTAACTATTATCATGTTAAGTAAACATGCATTGAAATCATTTGTACTAAACTGATTTGTTTTACTAGCATGTTATATAACCTTGCATGGTATATTCACTTATAAAAGGAATTACTTGTCTGTAAATACTGAAACATGTTTAATATATTTAAACCTACAAAACAAGCACTCGTGAGAAATTAATAAACACAGTGCATGCGATAGATATTAGCATGCTAGGGGAAGCCTCCCCAGCCCCTACACACTATCTACCCTATAGCATACCCTCTCCCCGGTCTTAAGACATACCCATCCCAGTACTTATGACATTCCCCCTTCCTCGTCAACCCAGACAGGAAACGAACCTGGACCGCTTTTGAGGAAGGCGAATGCTCTAACTACTACTCTAATTTTGTCAGCCACCAATCTGTAACTTCATACAGTGTTACACTGCTTCATTTTCTATAAAACTAACTATTATCATGTTAAGAAAACATGCATTGAAATCATATCTACTAAACTGATTCGTTTTACTAGCATGTTATATAACCTTGCATGGTATATTCACTAATATTCTTTAAATAACACCCCAACATCCTACTGTAGAAAATAAATTAAATTTATTAAAATATAAAACACGAACATAATTCTACAACGTAAAAGTATGGAAATATCACTTCAAGTTAAACTTACATCAACAAAACTAGTCAAACTATAGTACATAACTAACTTACAATACTAACAGAGTATCTCTTAACGCTTTCGTTTAGCTTTACAACAAAATGTCTACGAATAAATTATATACATTACCTACGCAAGGTCTCCGAATACCAAGCCCACCGAGCATTATGCAGAGCATCAACAGTTATTAATTTGTTAGTAAAACTAAAGAACAAACAAAATTTTACAGTTTTCTTTGTACTACATTTTTTCCCTATATTTTAATATGAAAATCTTGGTTCAAATTCCTTATAAAAAATATATATGTGTGTACAGCACACCGGTTATTAGTTACTTGGGCTCGCTAGAGAATTTCTCCCTCGCTCCTCACACATACACACACACACATACTCACCTACACACACACATACGCACACGCCTGTAAATAAACACATTTAGGAAGTATATCCGAGAACAGAATTCTAACTGAACGTCTGAAAAAATACTGACGTTGACCAATAAGTGAAAACATACAATGAAGAAGAGATGTATTTAGAAATGCACGAGACCCCCGAGAAAACCCACCATTCAACATCACACTCTACCTCAAGCCTTCTCAATAGGCGGCCCGTGGGCCAGATGCGGTCTGCAGAGAGAGATTTCTACTGGCCCGCCATCAAAATGTCAGAAATCAGCGAAAATGTTTTGTTATAATAATTTAAAGCTTTTTTTGTAGTAGTTATAGTTAGGTAAATGTAATAACTGCGTATGACAATGATTTAGACTAACATTAATCTCTGTTAAATGATTCCGTACAATGCCTACAAATTATTGACTGCATTTTTATTTTTTTTATTTTTTTTATTTTTCGCCCCACAAGTGTTTTTGGTAGTTATAAAATTTAAGCAAGTGGCCCGAAGATACATTTAATTGAGAAGTCCTGCTCTACCGCATCTTCCACGTACGAAGATCTGGAGTTCGGCCATGCTGGGAATCGAACCCAGTTCACCTTGGTGAAAAAGATTAGAGAAATGCAGTGGTACCTAAGTCTTACTTTATGCAGAATAGCGTGATTGTATTACGGTAGGAGCAACCCCAAACGCTGAACACAATGGAGAGCTTCAAACCTTACAAGAATAATCCAAAATGACTCAATGCTCATGAGGGAAGGGAATAACATTCACAATACATTACACACGTGTATACTCATTTCAGAACTTCTACTGAGTTGTATAACTTACATTATTGCACCTGGTGCAAGTAAATTTTAAAAAATCACAAAAATAAGTGTTTTGCACACGTTTTTGACACAAAAATCAATTATATACATATACAGCACACCTTCATTTTCAGTGTTAGCAGTGTTAGGTAGACTCATCAGTACATTCTGACATTATAAATAACAAATATTGAAGTACGGGAGGATCACACCCCAAACTCAAAAGTCTGTGAAAGCTGGATGAAAAAGTGAAAATCGGCGATGAAGCAGCGACAAAATAAAAGTGCGAGGGAAACCGGAGTACACCGAGAAACCCCAACACCCAACTTCGAACCTCCTACATGCGAAAAGACAGTCATCCATCCAGACAGGAAACAAACCTGGATCGCTTTTGAGGAAGGCGAGCGCTCTAACTGCTATCATAATATTGTCAGTTGCCAATCTGTAACTTCAAACAGTGTTACTTACCATTTTTTTAAACAGCACTTTAAATGCATATATTAAGTATTATGTTTATAATATAACAGTCTATATACACTGGAAAAATTAAACTAAATCTGTGTTTTTTGCGCTCCTGTATATTTATATATGCACATGACGCAAAATCTTGTTAAATGTAGGCTATAGCTGTGTACAATACACCTTTAACATAATATTACATCGTGAAATAACACGGTTACCATTGAACCTCTCACAGAGGCGAGTTGGCGGGAACAACAGTTAGACTTAGGGTAAGGAGAGCTGTGTCGTTCTTATTGCTTCTGTAGTACCTGACCTCTAACATCGCATATTACATCCACACGCTTACCTTAAGAAGGTGGTCACGTCATTGTGTTCAGGCAATCCCCACCCCAGACCGCCGATCAGCTCTCCTCACCATAAGTCTAACTGTTGTTCCCGCCAACTCGCCTCTGTGAGAGGTTCAATGGTAACCGTGTTATTTCATGATGTAATATTATGTTAAAGGTGTATTGTACACAGCTATAGCCTACATTTAACAAGATTTTGCGTCAGGTGCATATATAAATATACAGGAGCGCAAAAAACACAGAAATAGTTTAATTTTTCCAGTGTATATAGACTGTTCTATTATAAACATAATACTTAATATATGCATTTAAAGTGCTGTTTAAAAAAATGGTAAGTAACACTGTTTGAAGTTACAGATTGGCAACTGACAATATTATGATAACAGTTAGAGCGCTCGCCTTCCTCAAAAGCGATCCAGGTTTGTTTCCCGTCTGGATGGATGACTGTCTTTTCGCATGTAGGAGGTTCGAAGTTGGGTGTTGGGGTTTCTCGGTGAACTCCGGTTTCCCTCGCACTTTTATTTTGTCGCTGCTTCATCGCCGATTCTTACTTTTTCATCCAGCTTTCACAGACTTTTGAGTTTGGGGTGTGATCCTCCCGTACTTCAATATTTATTATTTATAATGTCAGAATATACTGATGAGTCTACCTAACACTGCTAACACTGAAAATGAAGGTGTGCTGTATATGTCTATAATTGATTTTTGTGTCAAAAACGTGTGCAAAACACTTATTTTTGTGATTTTTTAAAATTTACTTGCACCAGGTGCAATAATGTAAGTTATACAACTCAGTAGAAGTTCTGAAATGAGTATACACGTGTGTAATGTATTGTGAATGTTATTCCCATCCCTCATGAGCATTGAGTCATTTTGGATTATTCTTGTAAGGTTTGAAGCTCTCCATTGTGTTCAGCGTTTGGGGTTTGCTCCTACCGTAATACAATCACGCTATTCTGCATAAAGTAAGACTTAGGTACTACTGCATTTCTCTAATCTTTTTCACCAAGGTGAACTGGGTTCGATTCCCAGCATGGCCGAACTCCAGATCTTCGTACGTGGAAGATGAGGTAGAGCAGGACTTCTCAATTAAATGTATCTTCGGGCCACTTGCTTAAATTTTATAACTACCAAAAACACTTGTGGGGCGAAAAATAAAAAAAATTAAAAAAAATAAAAATGCAGTCAATAATTTGTAGGCATTGTACGGAATCATTTAACTGAGATTAATGTTAGTCTAAATCATTGTCATACGCAGTTATTACATTTACCTAACTATAACTATTACAAAAAAAGCTTTAAATTATTATAACAAAACATTTTCGCTGATTTCTGACATTTTGATGGTGGGCCAGTAGAAATCTCTCTCTGCGGACCGCATCTGGCCCACGGGCCGCCTATTGAGAAGGCTTGAGGTAGAGTGTGATGTTGAATGGTGGGTTTTCTCGGGGGTCTCCTGCATTTCTAAATACATCTCTTCTTCATTGTATGTTTTCAATTATTGGTCAACGTCAGTGTTTTTTCAGACGTTCAGTTAGAATTCTGTTCTCGGATATACTTCCTAAATGTGTTTATTTACTGGTGTGTGCGTATGTGTGTCTGTGTAGGTGAGTATGTCTGTGTGTGTGTGTGTGTGTGTGTGAGGAGCGAGGGAGAAATTCTCTAGCGAGCCCAAGTAACTAACAACCGGTGTGCTGTACACGCATATATATTTTTTATAAGGAATTTAAACCAAGATTTTCATATTAAAATATAGGGAAAAAATGCAGTACAAAAAAAAAACTGTAAAATTTCGTTTGTTCTTTAGTTTTTCGAATAAATTAATAACTGTTGACGCTCTGCATAATGCTCGGTGGGCTTGATATTCGAAGACCTTGCGTAGGTAATGTATATAATTTATTCGTAGACATTTTGTTGTAAAGCTAAACGAAAGCGTTAAGAGATAATCTGTTAGTATTGTACGTTAGTTATGTACTATAGTTTAACTAATTTTTTTGATGTAAGTTTAACTTGAAGTGATATTTCCATACTTTTACGTTGTAGAAATATGTTCGTGTTTTATATTTTAATAAATTTAATTTATTTTCTACAGTAGGATGTTGGGGTGTTATTTACAGAATATTAGTGAATATACCATGCAAGGTTATATAACATGCTAGTAAAACGAATCAGTTTAGTAGATATGATTTCAATGCATGTTTTCTTAACATGATAATAGTTAGTTTTATAGAAAATGAAGCAGTGTAACACTGTTTGAAGTTACAGATTGGTGGCTGACAAAATTAGAGTAGCAGTTAGAGCGTTCGCCATCCTCAAAAGCGGTCCAGGTTAGTTTCCTGTCTGGTTTGACGAGGAAGGGGGAATGCCATAAGTACTGGGATGGGTATGTCTTAAGACCGGGGAGAGGGTATGCTATAGGGTAGATACTGTGTAGGGGTGGGGGAGGCTTCCCCTAGCATGCAAATATCTATCGCATGCACTGTGTTTATTAATTTCTCACGAGTGCTTGTTTTGTAGGTTAAAATATTTTAAACATGTTTCAGTATTTACAGACAAGTAATTCCTTTTATTAGTGAATATACCATGCAAGGTTATATAACATGCTAGTAAAACAAATCAGTTTAGTACAAATGATTTCAATGCATGTTTACTTAACATGATAATAGTTAGTTTTATAGAAAATGGATTAGTATTATTTTTTTTAAACCTTGCTGGCAGAACAGTATGTGTGTTCCTAGCTATCTGGTTAGCTGGCTAGCTAGCCACACACCCATGTGCTGTAAGTTGGGGTGGAATGTTTGTTTAAGCATGTGAGGATGACAGTTTAGATTAATTACAGGAAGTCCTCTTCAAGTTGTAGGGGAATGTAAGACACACATGTTCACAGCTGGGAGGGTGTCAGTTTAGATTAATTACAGGAAGTCCAATTAGTGGAGAGGCATGTCAACTGAACAGCAGAAACCGTTAATTATGAGTGCGGTGGCTTTCTGTAACACAAACATGGGGTTCACAGGCCAGGTGACAGAGAAAATAGAACTCTCTCTTTCTAGAACACATGTTCTAAAGGGGAGTCAAGAGTGAACATGGGTACTTGTACATGTATGTATGTATGTACGTATGTATGTATGTATGTATGTATGTATGTATGTATGTATGTATGTATGTATGTATGTATGTATGTATGTACGTATGTATGTATGTACATATGTATGTATGTATGTACGCACGTATGTACGTGTGCATGTAGGAGGTTCGAAGTTGGTTGATAATTATAGATGAGTAGATTTTCTCGGGAGTATCCGACACCTCTGATACATAGGAGCTAAGTTCATAATTATGTTATTACTGATTGCATGTGAGTTAAATTTGCATTCTCGCCTTCTCATGTCATGTCTTGGGCAAACAAATGTAGTCAGACATAAAATCTGTATTTTTAAAGCTGTTTGCAGATATAAACTCTTACTAATATTAGTATTTAGATAGTATTTGTTGTGTGTCCATGTCTTTTTTCCCTGTAAACTTTAAATTAAACCTGTTGGAAATATTATATATCATAAATGTTCGCTACTCAAACTGTTGTGGTCTAGACTGATGTGATGTTGAAACACTTGTCTAACTTTCTACTCCTACCACGGATACTAGTGTATAACAGGGTTGTGTTCAGTTGTGGTTATCTGAGTGAGCACCGCGAGAGTATGTCTACAAGCTGACTGAGTATATGGTTGTACTGCGATTACAAGATGGTTGCTATTACAAGTCTCTACATTTCTGTACACTGCGCACCTACATATACACCTGAAGTAATTGCTAGCATGAATGTGAGGTGATAACTGTTTGTATGGTTGTTGGCATTTTATTCAATAATTATGTATATGCAGTATTGTATGGTTGTTGAAATTTTATTTAATAATTATGTGTATGCAGTATTGTATGGTTTGTGAGATAAGCATGGTTTGTGTGTGTGTGTGTGTTTTGCAAGCTAATGCATGTATGCAGGTATGAATGTATGTAGGTGCTCTAAAAAAAAAACTAACGAATATTTTATGTAATGTAAAGAGGTAACTACAGTGAAGTTGATGTGAAATGTGGACGAGAAACACTCACCTCGGAAGACAGCATCCAAGTGTCAACAAAGTCAATGTATAGTGGGGATATACATTCTTGACCGAGTAGTGTGGGGAGTACCAGTTTATGCTGGTGTTTCCTCCAGCCACCCTCTTTCGAGCTTCGGGAGTCGAGAGGTGAGGACGTCTCTAGAGGTAAGCCTGCAGGGGAGGATAGAGAGGGGTAGGTCGGAAGGGTATGCTAAATCTTGTGTGGTATCAAGTATAGGCTTCAGGGGTAGAGGGGTGGACTATGCTTTAAGGGTATGTCACAAGGACATGCAGGGGTTAGACTGGAGGGGGTATGTCATAAGGGTAGGCAGAAGGGGGAGTATGCTACAAGGTAATAGGCAGGGGATCAAGGATGGAGGGGCGGTACAAGGACATGCTATATGGATGGAGGGGGAATGACAAAAGGTAGGGAGGGAGTAGGAGGGGCTGCAGGGGTATTCCTTTAATGGTATGTTATAAGGGTATGCTAAAAGGATGGGAGAGGCTACAGGCATTGTGCTTTAAGGTATAGGGAGGGAGTAGGAGAGGTTACCCGGGTATTCCTTTAATGGTATGCTATAAGGATATTTTATAAGGATGGGAGAGGCTACAGGGGCTATTCCTTTAATGGTGTGCTATAAGGATATGCTATAAGGATGGGAGAGGCTACAGGGCGTATTCTTTTAATTGTATGTTATAAGGGTATGCCATAAAGACAGGAGAGGCTACAGGAGGGCAGGATATTCAGGGGTATGCTATAAGGGTATGCCATAAGGACAGGAGAGGCTACAGGGGGCAGGATATTCAGGGGTATGCTATAATGGTATGCCATAAGGACAGGAGAGGCTACAGGGGGCAGGATATTCAGGGGTATGCTATAACGGTATGCCATAAGGACAGGAGTGGTTACAGGGGCAGGGAGGGGGTATACATTTCCCCTTCATGGCACTTAGGCATAACTTGTACCAAAAGGACCCATTCCCCTCACTTCCCCTCCCCTCCAGGGGCGGGGCTTAAGCTCTCGGCCAATCACAGGCCTCATGGCACTTAGGTGCTATTCGTACCAAAAGACCCCAACAACCAATCCCAGCCAAGACCACGCCCCCCTTAATGACCCTCTAGGCCAATCAAAACTCTTGCTGCAGGCGGGGGAGGGGTCAGCCATGTTAAGCTTATGGCGGTTAGGCCGGTTTTGCTCCCAGTTGCGCTAGGATGCCCACCCGGTCCTTACTTATATTGTATGTACACTTTTATTACACTGTACTAACATACAGATGGTTTTTTATAATGTCTTTTTAAAACAGGTAACACTACGGTTTAAACTATACATATCTTTCGAACTTGATAAAATTCTGCAATGTATACAAACTGGTATGTATTTATACTTGGACAGCACTTGGTGGTACTTGCTTGAAAATATGAATTAAACATGACCTTAACAACCAAACATTTTGTCTTTACCGAATACTCTTAAGGACTCGGCCTTACACAGAGTACAAAGGTAGTGCTTATAACATGTATGTAGTTTAGTTTCATACATGTGGATAAATTTATGGGAACCAATGTACTGGAAATGACGTTTCTTGTTTACAGTTTTAATGATAGATGAACAAATATTGGGCAAGATTTTCTCTTGTCCTCAGCCTAGAACATAGACAGAAATATCGTCATACACTATGGAGTTTACTACTTTCCCTAAATCGTCATAGCTAATAATACCGCTAGAACATTTAAGGTTGTGTGTTTCATATGTTTATAAGTGAATTTCTCCTATGTTTCTGAATCAAGAACTGGTTAGTCATAGGGCAGGATAGTTGCACACGGGCGTTACGTTTCTCGCTGGAGGAATCAGAGTCCCTAAGCGCAACACGTCTCTCGTTCCGTCCGCGCTGCTGCTGCTTCCAGACTGCCTTCTTTATGCATTGGTAGAGGGAGGAGGCGGCGAAGCCATGTGTCCTGCACTGGCAGATGGCCGTCCGGCTTCCGGGATGGCAGGTGTCACACACTGGTGTCAAGTTCACACACACACCCTACCGCCATCACTGATCCGCCACACACACTCAAGTACCGCACATCTGCCATTACCAACCAGCGCACACCTGCCACTGACACACTCTGCGAACACCTGCCGTGACCAGGCGCAACTCCACCTGGCCTGTGGCCTGGTACGACGACAAACGCCCCCCTCCTGAAGACGACTGGTCACAGCTGGTGTGTACATTCTCTTATGTACTTTGCTGTCTGTGTCGCCCCCGACGACTGAACACTAGGGTCTGCTGTGGGTCGAAGACTCCGGCTTCATCTCCTGAGTCGTCGGGTGGTGCACAACAGGTCTGCTGCTTCTGTTGTGGGCGAGGTCGTAGGTTGTAGGGCTCCCTTCGGTGTCTGATTGTATGGATCGAGGGAGTAGACATTGGGGTGCCAGCCATCGGTAACACTAGCATGTCCTGGGATGTTGTGGTTCTGACGTTCTGCCACTGGCGTCCGTACAGTAGCCACCAGCCACGCTCCACTCCGGAAAGCGGCGCTCACGAGGACAAAACCAGGCAGATGCTCTGCGTCTGCATTTCCGTTCGTTCCTCGGTTCGGGATTGACCCCTTCTTCCTGCTGGCCATTTGTGCTAGACTCGGACAAGTGTAACTGGGGTTGCCGTCGGCATCGTGGTTGGCATCGAGGCGACTCTTCTAGTTCCTCGATGTGTATGGTAAAAGTCTTACACTCTAGTGGCACATTCAGTTCCCACACTTCCGGACGATGGTTTGGAGTCTCGGCTCATCCTCATTAGGCATGGTCAGTATGGTCACTATTGGTTCGGCTTCCTGCGGCGGTGTTATGACACCAAGCGTCGACGGGAGAAGTAACGCCAGTCCCGGGTTCTTGTCACATCTGCTTTGCGAGTGTTTGTCACTCTTCTTTTGGAGTGGTGTCTCAGTTTGTGCGTGTAAGGTGTCCTCAGATGGGGCCTGTGTCACACCTTCTGTATCTGTCTCCTCGTCAGCAGGCATGATAGGAACCACCCTTAGTTTGTCTCGATGGATCTTTCAGAGGCGCCTGTATCCATCTCCGACCAGGTAGACGTGTTGTCCTAGGCATTTTCACACTGTGTGGGGTCCTGTCCAGCGAGGTGCTAGTCCTGCACAGAAGTTTTATGTGCCAGACGACAATGGATGGTTCCGAGCATATACCAGTGTCCCTAACTCCAGGGATGCAGGCAGGTTTTCCGACACTGGCAGAATTTATCGCACATACGCATCTTGGTGTTGGCGGACAGCAGTGAGTTCGGCGTCTCGGCGCTCGCCCCAGTCCTCTGCATCCTGAGGGACCTCTGGCCTGGGTTCTCCTGGAAGCGGTAGGTTGCACCCCTGCACGAGGGTTGCTGGTGCCTGCTCTGTGGCGGCGTTCACCTGACATCTGAGGCAGAACAGAGCCTCGCCCAGATGCTGGTCCCATTGTGAGTGATCTCCAACACGCAAGCGGAGTTGGACCTTCAGCTCCTGGTTCTGCCTCTCTGTTGGATTAGCACGAGGGTGGTATACCGGTGTCGTATGGTGCTCCAGTTGTAGTTCGCGGCACCACCTCCTCCACTGCCTTCTGAGAAACTGTGAACCACTGTCCGTTAGTAGTGTTCGGGGGGTACTCCCATCATGCACAAAATTCCTTCTGGAGCACTTTTGTAATTGTCTGACTACGGGTGTACGTTAGTGGATACACCTCCACCCAGCGAGAGAACATGTCAGTTACCACTAATATGAAACAATATGTCTTGGTGGTGCGCGGATACGGTCCCATCAAGTCCTATGCTACAGCTTCAAAGGGAGTAGTGGGAAGGTGGGGGGATTGTTGTTCGGTCCCATCTGCTCTCCATGCCTTATTCCGCTGGCAGTCCTGGCAGCCTCGTACATAATCCCGCACATCCACTCTGAGTCCAGACCAGTGAAATGCTGCATTACATTCCGCACTGTACGATCTACCCCAGGATGCCCTGCTAGTGTATCACTGTGTGCGAAGTTCAATACTATCTCTCTCCTCTAGGAGGCCACAAACACTTTCCATGCCATCTCCACACCTGGCGGCCTCGTTTCTAGCCCTTGATCCAATACTCGAACACGCTCCACATTACCCTCGGAGCACTTTGCTATTAAGCGCAAAGCTGTAGGAGATGTTTTTTGGTGTGAAGAATGTGATTATTAACAGCAGACCAGGTCTCAACGAATGCCTGATCACCTGCAGTGAGGCGTGTTCCTTTGTTTTGACTTTCCTATGCTGTGTTGAGGGACGCTCAGGAGGAAACATCACTGCCACGTCATGGTCGTCCATGATGGTTTGAGCCAGATTTGGATCCCGTGACATGTGATCGGGGAGTTCATTGTCAACTCCGCTGTAATGCTCAGTCATAAAATCAAATGACTGTAGTAACAGTGCCTAGCCGATGAGTTTACCCCTCCTTCCCTGCATCGTGTCCAGCCACATCAGACACTTGTTGTCCGTCCGTAACGTGAACTGTCTTCTTCTAGGTGAAGGTGGTACTTACAAAGAGCCCAAACTACCGCCAGGCACTCTCCCTCGTTGCTGAGATAGCGACGTTCTGCTTCTCCGAATTTGGCACTACTGAAGATGATAATGAGTCATGATCTGTCGTCAGCATGCTGGTATAGGACGGCGCCGGCACCTTCCGTGCTGGCATCGGTCTGGACGTAGAGGCGATCTCAGCGTTGATGCGAGACGAAGCATGACACTGAATGAACTGTGATTTCAACACTTCAAAAGCCTTTCAGGCACGTTCATTCCAGGCATACTTTCTTTTTACAGACAACAAGTCAGTGAGAGGGGCGGTGATTGCTGCGAAGTGCGGTATGTAGTTCCTCAACCAGCAAGTTAATCCAATGAACTGCTGCATTTGTTTTCTGATCGTCGGAAACGTGCTGTTGGCAATTTTGTCCAGGTGTTCGGGATGGGCGTAGTTACCATCCGGACGGATCACATGCCCCAGGAAGTCGACGGAAGTTCTACCGATGTGGCACTTCTGGGGGGATACGACAAGTTGGTGCACTGCCAGTCATTCTAACACTAAACTCAAATGGCGTACATGGTCCTCCAATGTCTGGGACCAGATGATGATGTCATCGAGGTACACAGCAACAAACTCCCTGATGTACCCCTCCAGCACCTGCGTCATCATGTACTGGAAGGTTGAGGGAGCGCACTTCAGCCTGAATGGTATTGTCCGTAAATGAAAGCAGCGTCCGTATGGCATCATAAATGCTGTCTTCTCACTGTCTTCTGGACATTTCGGTACTTGCCAATAACCTGACTTTAAGTATAACGTCGAGAACACTCGGCCATCACCCAGTCCTGCCAAGGCCTCATCAACACTGATCCGCGGAGGAGGGGCCCTCTCTGTCACAAGGTTCAGCGGACGGAAATCAGCACAAAACCGCAATGTCCCATCCTTCTTCGGCACAAGTACAATGCGGGCATTATATTGACTGTTGGGCGGTTTGATTACACTCACATTTAGCATCTTGGCGACTTGCTCCCGGATGACCCGTTGTTCATGCATCCCGTAGCCTCTGGGACCAGTGTAGACTGGGTCTGGGTTAGGTGTCAGTATGGGGTGCTCAGTTGCTATGGCTGTCTGAAGTAGGTCGGAGAAAGCGAAGACATCTTTCCGTTCATCCAAGAGAGTTTGTATGGCTGTCCTGTATTCGGCTGGGACCTCGTTGTCCAGGTCGCCCAGGTGAATTGCGTGTTGGTTGGTATTCGGCCGCCAGTCGACAGTATATACTGTTCGTCGTTCCCCAGCTCCCACGTGTACCCTCTTCGCCGCGACCTCTATCACTGCTTCTTGTTGATGCAGCCATGGTTGCCCCAGCACGACGGGATCTCGTAGGCCGTCCACGACCTGTGTTCATCCCTCTGGTGGCCAGCAGTAGCATGCAGGGTCCAGGTCAGATCTGTGATGGATTAACGAGTGTGGATGCAACGAACGTATGGCTGGCGGCAGTATCAAATAATGCAGCAGTTGGTGGGTCGTTGACTTTGATCGGGATGCGAAATAACTGATCCTCCTCAACGGTTAATTGTCCCAAAAACGGCTCTGAGTCAATGTTGGTCGTAATCAGGTGTGTCTGGCGATTGTCAGCGGGGAGGTCAGCAGCTGGTCTGCCTCCCCGCCTTAGGCGTTTCCCAATGGCGGGCATGTGGCATTCCTAACAGGGCAGTCCCAGTGTCAGTGAAACGTGTTCGCTGGGCAGGTGTGGCACTGTGGCGGTTGAATGTCCTGTTGGTGTTTGTCACAGACACGGGGTTATGATGGTTAGTGCGTCCTCCGGCGGCGTGGTTGGATAGATGCGCCGGAACAGCTGGATTTTCGTGGCTATGAACCTCTCTGTCGACTCTGTGTCCTTTGTTCGTTCACTATAAAATAGCGCATGACAGTCTGCTATAGAATCTGCGGACCCGAACCAATACCGTAGGCCATTCACAAACTCGTCCTATGTCATTGTTGCATGTCCCTATATTGTGCACCAGTCCTTTGCGGCACAATGCAAGTTGCTAATCACACGATCAACCCACTCCTCGTACACTATGCCGTAATGTAAACACCGTGTTTCGCACTGCTGCAGAAACAGGTCCACGTCCTCGTCCATGTGTCCAGAGAACTCTGGAAGTTTCATTATGTCCCCACTTTCTTGGCGGGTTGTCGCGACAGCTCGACGCGTAGTCGAGGCCCTGGGGGAGGTGTGATAGGGTGGTAGGTTTGAAGCTTGTGACGTATGACCTTGAAGCGGTGGAGAGGGCCTCGATGACACACAAGTTGCGCAAGCGGACACGTCCTCACCGAATGTGACAAGTTCCGTGGCATGAGAACATCTGCGGTGGCGTCGTGTTGGACAAGTCACACAAGTGGCCATCTACTTCCCTTGTCTGACACCTGTTGGCGAGTCACATACTTCGGCCTGCCTTGGCGGGCTGTGGTCGATAAGTTTTTCCACTTTCATGCTCGGTCTCGGGTTCCCCTTCCGGTTCTCCAAGGCACATGTGCAGCACTGTTGCAATACTTCTCCAAAAAGTAAATCAGGGAAGGCTGGTAATCCACACCTAACACACTACTTGCTGCTCATTGTGTGTGGTGGTTCGATTTGTTTCTAGATCTAGCTCAGTGTATTGTTTCCTGCTGTCGCTGACATGCGGACTGTGACGTAGCTGGCTACCAATGCAACTGTGGCGATCCTGTGGTGAAATGTAGTCTTCCAGTCCTCTGTGTAGGTTGTACATCGATCTACACTACGACATTCACACCAAAGCATTGGGCGCCATGACACCGTGTCCGGTGAGAGTGAGGTAGGAACAGAGCTGCGTTGGAATGCTCTGGGCGCCACCAGTTTAAGCGCGTAGCTGGGAACACGAGGCTCGATGGGTCGTGGTCTGTTCGTGCCGATGTGCCACTATCTCACCTGGCAAGTCTAAACAGCTTCGTATTGAGAAAAGCAGGGAGGACCTGGAGAAAACTACACCTTACATGGACACTTATGGGGCGGTCCACACCCTATACCCTAGGGCCTTAAGCGAGCGAGTTCCAAATTGTGAAACAAAATAAAACACTGGGTCGGATAGTTGCACACGCGCGTTACGTTTCTCGCTGGACGAATCTGTCTACCGAAACGTGGCACGTCCCTCTCATTCCGTCCGTCGCGGCCGCTGCTTCCAGACTGCCTTCTTCATGCTCTGGTAGAGGAAGGGGGCGGCAAAGCCATGTGTCCTGCACTGGCAGATGGCCGTGCGGCGGCCGGGATGGCAGGTGTTGCACGTCAATGTCAAGTTCACACACGCCCTGCCGCCGTCACTGATCCGTCACACACACTCAAGTACTGCACATCTGCCATTATCAACCAGCGCACACCTGCCACTGACACAGTCTGCGAACACCTGCCACGACCAGGCGCAAATTCACGTGGCCTGTGGCCTGGTACGACGACACCATATTGGCTTCGAAAAAAGCATAGAAATCAACTGATAATTACAGCATTTATTTATCTACCATGCACTCTTAATGCAGGGGT
>PNEQ01053109.1:0-14485 GCA_003012365.1 Medauroidea extradentata
CATTTTGTTTATAATAATGAGATAATTATTTTATATAAACATCACATTTTTAAACTTATGTTTGTACAATACTGTTGAAGGTTCATGTAAACTACTTTACATTTCGTAAAATGACGAGTTTCACTAAATAATTCTCATTTTTGTACTCACACATGCCCATGTGTTTATCATGACTGAGCAAGTCTTCATCCGTGTTTATTAACTGAGCATGTCTTCATGGGTTTGTATGGAATGAGCAAGTTTTCATGAGTTTCTATGGACTGAGCAAGTTTTCATGTGATTGTATGGACTTAGCAAGTTTTCATGAAGACAGTGCAAAGGACTGAGCAAGTTTTGAAAAGTACTAAAGTTTTCTGTATCCTACAATACAGGGACTCGGCTAGTTTTCATGTTAAATGCTTTTTAAAAAGATGGACAAACACTTTAACTGTGTCGCTGTGTAGTTAACTCATTTTCGCCAAAAATGGACTTAGTGAGTTTTGGAACTACACTCTTCAATTATTGATCCTGAAACAATAGACTCAACATTAGTTTAAACCAATCTAATTCAAAGAAAAGAAATAGGAATTCCATGAATAAAAATAATAAAATAACGAAAACTGAAGTAAGCAGCAATAGAGACAACAAATGTGCAAAAGCAATTTAAGTGCCAATGAAGTATGTATGCTACAGCTTCATAAACAATGTAGAAAATATTTTAAACTCTTTAGTTTAATGATGAACTTCAAACAGTTTTTAGCCGTAGGCTTCAAGGACACGTCTCATGTCATACTAGAGTGCTATGAAGTCATCTTATCAGCGATGATGTGGTACTGTCGTTTAATCTGTTTTGCACATAAATTAAAGTGGTTGGGTGGCTGTAATCAGAGGTAGGCAATTTATACTGAAACTAGTTAATTGGTTAAGTTAAGGATGAGGATTACGGTTCAACGAAATATGCAAACCTAGTTACGGTGGCTTTACTCTACAAAGTTTAGTTTACAGAATACTACAAAAGGAGGGGAGCAGCTGTTTAGTTAGCTATGTTTATACTCTTCTCTATGATGGGTGACCCTCCCGGACATCTTAGATGTCACCGTTAGCATGATGCCGGAGGCTGATGATGAATGAGCTCGGCTATCGACGGACGGTGGCACGTCGTGGGTCTCGACCCTGGACCATCCTGGCGAGCTGGTGACGGCTAGAAGAAGACAGCCACCGATTCCCCCAATACTTTGCATTATATTACCACACTTCAGTTCAGGTGAGGAGAATCGCTGAGGCCCTTGTCTTGTGCAATTACCGACCTGATTCCACTGCCGTCGTTGCTAGCCCGTCCTCCAGGCGAGGCTCTTGGTAATCACCGAAAACACAAAATGCCACCGAAAAAAAATGTGTCATACTAGCATAGGAAGCCATGCCAAGTCGTAACTTTCACTTCCTAATATATCAATTAGACGATGGACAGTCGTAAATAGTACACACAACTCATATTTGGTAAACTAACATGTTTAGTTAGTCCTTTAAACGTTCTGTGGTTTTTGAATAATTTAAGTAGAGTAAAAAGCCACGTGCATCGAATATCGCGAGAACACGAGACCTGTAGGTGTGTGTGTGTGTGTCCCAACTAACTGTCGCAGTGTCGTTTAAATCACAGATGTAAATTTTCTGTAGAATACAATATTCAACTTTCAGCCAGTGAATTGACAACTACATCATTTTAATATAAATCGTAGAATTATTTGTAACAAAATGCTTTTGTCTAAATAATTCAGTGTCTGCGTACTGTACTCGCCAGACCTTGATAAAACAACAAAACTTTGAAAATGTACCCTGAAGGATTTTGTCTCCAGTGCGGAAAAAATTAATGGCAATTTTTAACTGCTAATGCGTTTAACACTATGAATAAATAACTATTAGCACATACAAAGTTAAAAATATTGAGAAAAAATGCAGTTTATACATTTCGCATCCAAATACAAAATGTACCCAGTATCCCAACTGCCACAACGGTAGTTAATTTTATTGGAATGTTATTTTTTCTTTTTGGATTATTTTCACATCATCGTATCAGAGGAAATTAGTGATGCTGGTAAAGAATGTAATATTTCATGTCACGAATTCTTTTCTTGCTAGTTTGCTGGTATTAACATTGCGTTAACAGCAAATATGGTATGCGAAGTAATTAACTCGTTGAGCTCTTCAGACTTGATGGAAAGCGGATGCTGCATTATGTGATGATGTTTGCTCCTGACTGTGCCTAGACGCGCACAGAATTACACAGCCACCGTAACGTATAGCGTTACACAGGTGTGTAATAGGAACCTCCTAGCTTTCTCGTGTGTAGTGGAATACACTCTGTTACCCACCACCATTAGTAGCTACAAGGATCTGCTACGTATGCCGTGCGATTTCAGCAATGTGAAAGCGAATGTATGTTCTAATGCAGTCCTAATACACAGCTGTGTAACGTTATATTATGATTGTTGTGCTAAAATATCCAAGAAAATATAATTTGTCACGTTCAAATGAAAGTTTATTTAATTTTTTTGTAGTTCCACTGTATAACATTACAATTTAAAAGTGATTTTCTGATGACAAATTGTTGTATCAAATTTTTACAATAAATTTATATGCACTCCTACATGAAATATTTGTAATATTTTCAAACTATTATAATTCCAACAAAAAATCTAAATTCATTCAGAAGTTAATTAGGTTGGTTATTAATAAGAACTTTCATAAAATGCTTGTAATGTGTCAAAATATATTTTTTTTTTCAGTTTTTAGTAAAAACATAAAACGCCTGCATTTTTTAAACTTCCCGATTCATGTTATATAATTTGTATAATGTTTGTGTATTTTATAGCAGTAAAACGTTTGAAGTTGTAACGATAATGTGCCCAAACTACAGTATATAAAATAATGATATAAAATAAAATTTATAGAGGTAAAATCTAAAAAAATTAGTTCGCTACCTATCTCGGATCCCTGGCGTGAGGAATATTAGATATTTACATGTAAAAATTTTATATTCAAAGAAAGTCAAATACCCTTTTAAAGTATCGCTTTTGGACGAAAACATTTTCTGCATCCACGCATGTGTGTTTGTTTGCACCTAGGTGTTGTGTTTTTGGGCGTGAATCAGTAATTACTGATTGGCTCACAGTTTTCAGAGTGTTGGTAAAATTGCGCAAAAGTTAGCCGAAGAAACGTACGGAGCACCGGGATGAACAAAAAAGTGAGCAGTAGCGTAAATGTAGGTTTGATAGATACTGATACGCACTTAAATAAATTTAACACGCACAGCCTATTCTGGCTTTCGCCAGGGCTATGAAATACGCATCTCCGTAAGGGTGTTCAAGTTAATTGCTGCCATAAAAATAGAAGAAAACCAATTTACTTACTTAAATGAAATAATTCACGGTTAACTAACATTCCATAAGCTACGCAACAAAGCATTTAGAAGCCCACAAGTCATATTTTGAATTTAAAAAAAAAAAAAAAAAAAAAGAACAAGAAAAAAGTTGAAAATTCAGTAATTTTTTTAAATACAAGAATAGTTAATTGGAAGTTTTTTAATGTTTTGTTACATAGCCCATTGCACGTTATTTCACTGTGAATTATTTCGTTTTAGTAAATCAAGTGGTTTTTACTATTTGCATGGCAGCGCAAGATGCAAATTTTGACTTTGAAGCACCGTTATGAGAAAATTATGACAGCTAAAACTGTTTCGTGAGAGTAAACTACACTCACAAGTATCGTCTGCAAAAACTAACATGATTTCATACAAATATAAAATTATGAGTTTATCGCACTTGAACACCCTTAAATAGTCAGATGTTTAGCTATAAAAAATACGAAAATTATGTTGCGGGCAGTTTTATATGAGTCAGTGTTCACAACTTCGATTGTTTTCTGAAGGAGGGGGGAAAATATGTTTATTCAAGAAAATGGACGAGGTGAGAGAGATGGCGGCGTGTATCGTAAACGTTGAAGAAGCCTCGGAGCGTTACTAGTGGTGTGGAGGTCGAGTTCCGATGCAGGTGGGAGTGTGTTTGTTCCAAGTTCAAACACGTGGTAGCGTGTCGCAGCTGAATGCGAAATGTTCAATACTGTCCGGAAATAGTGTACACTTTCTCTAAGTGCTCAGTGCAGTAGGGTCGATACATACGAGGAGACAGCACCAGGTAAAATGTCTGGTACCCTTGAGGCCTTCCTTCAAGGTCACACGATCCCAGCGCTGTTGGGTAACATTATTGACTCTACTTCGTGAGGGCCCTCATTCGTTTCGCGGTGCCGTTAAACTGATTTATATTGGTCATTATCACTTCAGGTGAATGTTAGAATTGATTGAAGATATTTTCGTCAACGCTTATAGGTGTTGAAGTACTAAAAATTATTTGCTATATTTTCAGTACATCTTTTAAAAGTGCAAAACAAGGAGCAACATGCATTTTCAAAAGTTAAGGTATAATAATGAGATTTTAAGTTTGTATCTAATTTTACTACACAAATTTAGAAGGCTTAAAGCACACATATTGTATGTCCATGCAAATCGTCTAATTAATATGTATTAATATAAGCTTTCACTTTCTAGCAGAAGTAACTTGCTTATAATGTATATTTAGATGAAACCACGGGAAAAAATAATATATATAATAACATTTGTAACTACTAGTTGTTGGAACTATATGAAATATTCTTTTACAGTTTCTAAAAATGGACGTACAATATTTTGCTTTAAGCCACAGATTCAATATTTTTTCTAACTAACATAATATTACATCATACGTATACTGTAAGGAAATTTAACGGAATATTCATTTAGGAGTTTGCGTGTAGTCATCGTCTAAATATTACGAAGAAATTCAACGAAATGGTAACAAAAAATTAAACACTGTTTGACGACAAACTAAATGCAGTACTCCAGATAAATTAACTTAATGAAACAGGCATGACTTATGACACGCTTGAGCCAGTATACATCAATCTAATTTTTTGTTTTAATTTCGCATTGTACTACATTCATGGTTGAAGTGTTCGTAGATGAGTTTTAAAAGTTGGTATATGAAACAAACTTCCAGTTGTTTTCATGATATCGTAATATCTTCGACAAAGTCACAAAAACTACAAATAAATACTGAACCCAAAAGAAGTACGTTGGCTACGTGAATAGTCTTGCAGTAGCTGCTTAGTGGACATATTTTGATAGTTTTAGCCCTATACGTAAGGAAGTGCTAAGGGCGGCCCAGTACACTTATCTCACCTCACCCTATCCTCCAGGAGCGAGCTACTTGAAATAACAAGCAGATTTCTCACCGATAGCTACTGATCACTCTTATAAGACGTTCAGTGGTGACCATTGAAATTAAATTCATGAGGTAATGTTAAGAATGATGGTGTATCGATTGCAAGTGTATCATTCAAAATATATATTTTAATATCATTAAGAGAACAGAACTATATTTTAGCAATATACGGACTCTAATAAAAGCTTTAAAGACTACTGGTAGACTTGGAATGGGCACACACTCGTTACGTTCTTTGAATACTGTTCCCAAGTAGACATCATACAAGCAAGTTGAGCAGTTTCCAGATAATTTTATATCGGCCGAATCTCTGCTACCTCCCGGAGGCCTGGGCTGGCTGCCCTTTGACCGCTGGTGGTCATGAAATGAAATATGGATAGCTCAGCTACGGAATGAGAACGTGGTGGAAACGGAAGAGGCGCAAGAAAACTCCTGCAGATTAAATGTTGTGATGTGTTTTCAAATGTTATGATATGCTTGATTCGTTAAGATTAGCTTCCAGTTTGTTACACCATGATAGATGCTATGTGTTATGTCATATTTGTTAACAGTGAGTTTAATTTCTTGTGCGAATAACTACCAAGGATTCTGCTTCAACATACAGAATAGTTAATTGTACAAAATCAAAACCGTCGCGTGACTCCAAACTCGTTTTCTCCGGGTCAACAAAATGTCTGAAGGTAACAACAACCGGCCGACGTCATCAACGAATTGGCATCTAGAAACAAACGTTTCTAGTCTTTAAACAAATTAATGAAAATTTACATCCCGGTCGACTAAAACTAGTGTTACAAGGTGTTAACTGTGAATTTATCACACCTCGATGCTTTTGTGGTAATTGGATCCTAATTTTCTTGCGAAGTTCTAACTACATTAGAGCTCTTCCTTTCTGCATAAGTCAAAGCGACCTTCAACAAGCAAGCGCACAATGGTTAGGACCACGAACTATGCGCTAAAAAAATTGTGTCCCAGTTTGTTTCAGTGCAAACGTAAACATCAGCAGCATTGCTTCATGGTTGCTGGCAGCTTGTCTTTATGAAGTGACGTTTCTCATTTGTCTGTGCCAATCACAATAAGGTTACTGCAATATTGCACGCCTGTGATTTGCTGATTGAACACCAACACGTGTGAGAGTTATAACAGCCAATTACAACTGCAGATATGCACGTAGGAAACTGAAAGAAAGAAACTGCGGCAAAATTCTTTTCGCGAAAATTTTGTGTCCCTAATAATGGTGTGTACTGTGATTTATGTCTATGTGCACTCTCAGTAACTTTTGAGGTTTGTTTAACAAGGATCCACGGGAAATTTTCATTCTACAGAATATCTCACAAGTCAGGAAACATAGGGGAAACATGACTTTGGTTATTTGTTGCAAAATGACCAATAAAAGACGGGTTTGAGCAAATATGAACGTATCAAAATTATCTTTCTCTGCGTGTGAAGAAGTTTAAGATACGTAGCTGCAGAATTTAACATTGCATTGGACAGAATGGTGGATATTTTGAACACATGTAATTTTGAATTTTTCTTATGTTTCTTTGCTTATGGGACACATGTTAATTGGAATTTAACATAACATTTTAGATATTAAGTACTTTACGTTAGCAAGGCTTCTGACTTGGCAGTTTTCTTTAAGAATTTTCGCGATGATTGATTTTGTTTAAACAAGTCATCTTAAAATATGACTAACAAAAATAATTTTAATATTTTATTAATATTGAATCTCCATTCAGAATCTGTAGGCTGAAAATTCGATAGGCAGTGTCCTAATTTATTTATTTCTTCTACCTCTAGCTCACGAAGCACCTGTATTTACAGGTCTAAGAAGGCAGTATTTAGAAATTCAAATTACATTTATTAGGGAGGGTTCGAAAAATTACAAGTTTCTTGCGACATTTATATTAGCTGGATATGTTGGTATTCAAATCAGTTCCGATATATCAGCATGTTAATACTCAGAGCTAAAGATAATATAACGCTTTCCTTACACAAAGTCGATTCGATAATAGCAACTGAAATCAGAGACGTTAGTAAATTTATTCGAAATCGTCGGCAAAAATATTTGCATTTTTACAATGCCACAGAATTTATATGTCGTTTTCCTGGTATTCTGGGCACCTCAAAAGCTTAAGTTTAATCTGTCGAGGCATGTGGTTTGAACTAAAATATTAAACATCATGTGCAGTCCCTCCCAAAAGCGTAAAATAAATGTTAAGTACATAGTCGTAGCAAAGCTTTCTGGATCCAGTCAAATACGTGACATGAAGTGCCCGGAAACTTTGCGATGTCCTGGCTATTCGCTTTGCCCGTGGTTAACCAGACGTACTGGTGAACAAACTCAATACATAAAACTAGACACTGATTGATTAGTTACACCTACAATATTTGCAGTGTATCTAAGTACTTAGAAACTAAATGAAGGAGATATCCTAGGCGATTTCACTTATTAAAATCCAACTGTTCTGAAGCAATGCATCTTACGTGATGGAATGCAAATGGCAAAAATCAACATATATTTTGCATTTACTCTGACGGTACTTAAACCGGTTGTAGATATATTTTCCACAGAAACCGTCTACGTTATTTCATAACTTATTGGTAGAGCCACGATTTTATGGCGAAAAGATTTTTGCAACATTTGGTTTCGATGCGTCATGTGCACACCTGCAGCTCTGCTACATCGTCTGTGATTTGATTATTTTACTCTCACTGGCCTTGGCAAATTATATACGTTCAGACTCACAATAATCTTATTCTGATTGGTGCAATCAAATGAGAAACGTGTCTGAACATAGACACGCTGCCAATAACCTTGAAACAGAACTGCCGATGTGCACGAGAGACACTGAAACAAAGTGGGGAAAAAATCTTTTCGCGACAAAATCGTGGCCCTACTTATTGGTATGGCCCGGTAGTTTTCGCGAAAATAATTTTGCCCCACTTTATTTCAGTGTCTTACGTGCACACCTGCTCCTCAACTTCATGATTATTTGTATAGTGTTCTTGTGCAGAGTCATTATTCATTCGACTGTGCCAATCAGACCATGGTTAACTGTGACACACATCACGTCTGTGATTTGCGGGTTTAACCTCCACACGTTGGGTGTTAAGGAATCCAATCACTGACCACGAGGCATAGATGCAGGTGCATACGCAAGACACTGAAAGAAAGAGCTGCAAAAATCTTTTCGCGAAAACTACCGGGTCCTACTTATTGGCAACATCATTAGTAGAGCCACAAACTTTTCCTGAAAGTAATTTAGCACCATCTTGCTTCAGTGCCTTACGTGCACATCTGCGGCGTGGCTTCATTGTCAGTGATAGGACGTTCGTGGTTCTCAGCGTCTTGGAGATATATCTGAGAAAATTACAGACACGTGTTGTTGAAGTCACCTTCTCATTGGCACAGTCAAATGAGCGACGCGTCTGCACAGATGACATGTTGCCAATAATTACAAAGCAGAGCTAGAGAGGTGCAGGTAACTAATTGAAACAAGTTAGTAAAAAACAATTTTTATCAACAAACCGTGGGTCCAATCATCACTATGAGTTATGATAATTCCTTCATCGCTATTAACATCATTGGGACTTCTGACTTTCACGAATTGAACATTCGTATGCGAACGAACTTCAGAGATTCTAGCTTATTTTATCTCTATTTTTAAAACATGACTTAACATATGCTTATAGAGACCATGTAGATACAGTCAACTTTGTAAACTTTAAGTTACTTCAGTTAAACTTTCGATATCCGAAAAAAATAAGCAACATTTATTTCGGATAGCAAAATTTCATATGTAAGTAATAGAGTATAATACACTAAACTGAACACATACGTGGAATAAAGAAGGCCACTGTGTACATTTATGTAAATAAACATTCTATTAAATGCATTATTTAAACCAAAAAGTTCTACAAATTTCAAATACAGTACATGAAGCATAGTACTGTTTTATTTAGTCTGAATTCATGTTCTGTAAGGGAAATTTTGGATATGGGAAATAGATGGTAAGCGATATTGCGATAGTGTTGCGAGAGTGGAAACTTCCGGCATAGGATGTTCTGCTGTAGACCTAATGTCCTAGGAGGATATGAAACACACCACTTCAGTGCTGGCAGTAAGGTATTACACCTGCAACACGAGTACTTGATGACTTTCATCAACTAGTTTGGACTTAGGACCTAGGACCTCTCATGAAAATATGAATTATTAAGTGCTATTCCCTTCGCCTCTCTCGTAAGTAACGTCTTTGATGCGCTTTCCCAGGAAAGGTTCGCGGCTGAATTTGCGACGGCAGGGAGCGAGGCGGAGTTTGAAACATAATAGGAAATGCTCGTTAAAGTGCTCGAAGATGTACAGCTTCTAAGGACTTGGACGACAAGCAAGACGTCAAAGTGAATCGCGAGCGTGGTTTTGAGACTGCCGTGAACTGAAGAGTCTTCTGGGTCGACAGTCCTTCCTTCTTTCTCTTTCCATTCTAGACACTTTCATGCTTCATTTCCCTAATTTATACAGTAATTGGCTTTCGTGGTTAATTAAGAGATTTTCAATGATACCTTTAACATAATGCAATACTAATTCCTCCGTAACAAGTAAACATGGACGTTACCGAGAACTACAGTAGTATTGCACATATCACCCGAAAAAATAAGAGCTTCGGTAGGAGAACACTAATGATGGGGAAAAGAAATAGGAAAATAATCAGCCTGATTTCTATATTAAGAAACCATTACAGCATTCTCCTGGAGTTATTTCATAAAATATAGGAAAACAAAAATCAGGATGGCTGGACAATGAATTGTTTCTGGGACCTTGTACCTCTAAAATGAGAAGTCCTAGGTTTCACGACCGCTCCATCTTGCCAGAAGCGAACTTAAAATGAGATGAAATGTGTATAAAATAGGAAGGGCAGTCGTTGTCTCTGCTAAAAAAAATTACAATTTTCAGGCACCTATGTTATTTCAGATGACTATCCTCCCCCTCCCAACCAGTACAGCAATAATATGGTACGTTTTTTGTGGTGCACTGAAGAATCGGAAGTAAGAGGGAAAATCTATGTAGCTTCATAGAAAAAAAAGGTTTTTAGTGGCTACAAAATGTATTATCAATATGGCCCTCACGAAATGAATTTGTAGTGGTTGCACATTTTTGTAGTCACTGGAAAACTTTATTGTGGTCGCCACAAAAAAAAATTGGTAAGGTCCATAATGACAGAATATTTTCTGGTGACAGATAAGTATTCTTTTTAGTGTTTGTAATTTGTAATGAATTTTGCTTCACTGTGCCATCAAGAGGCAAGTTGTATTTTCAGCCAGCACATGCTTATTTTAATCACATAGTTCTTGATGTTATAAATATTGGCTATTCCGTAAATAATGTGGCAGATTCTGGGGAGTGGTTTCTTGTGTCTGTTGATTATGTCTGTCAAATACATCATAGCGTTGAAAACAGAACCGATTGTTTGGCTTTAAAAACTGTTTAGATCTACTAACGTGAGGTTAAATTTCTATGTTTGGCTTAACGTATTATAATGGCAACGGATCAGTTTCAATGACACGGTATACAATTTTCCCCACAATGTTCTATTTTAATATTTGTAATGCACACTTATATTTAAGACACAAAATGAAACAAAATTTTGCTCTTATGAAACTATTTTATCTGTCATAGTTTTGTATAATGGCTCTTCAAAGTCAAAATTAGGATGTTACTGTCTTAAGGACGACAATAAAACCAACGCACATCCGAAACAGTGAATAACGATGTCGCAGACTACGATTTCTCGTAAAAAAAAGGAAAAATACCATATTTTTTGTTTTTAGATAAAAATTCTAAAATTTAAAATAAAATGAGTTTAAAATTCAATATTTCTTTAATATAAAAATATTTATTTTGTGGTTTAATAAAGGAGAATTTGTAGTCTATAACACTGTTATTCACTGTGAACTTTTTGAGTTTGGTATGTGTGTTGGTTTTAGTGTCGTCCTTAAAACCATAACATGCTAATTTTGTTTTTGATGAGCCGTTATGAAACTATGAAAGAAACAAATTTCATAAAAGTAAAATTTTGTGTTATTTTGTGTCTTAAATAAGAAAAATATAAATTTTATGTCGAAAATTTATGTTGACTATGCCCTAAGGGCGTTCCAGAAGGGGAAAATAATAACAATTTCATGCGTGTATGTATGATACATTGTTAGTTTTGTAAACGTTACATTGAAATATATTATCATCTTACAAAAAAATTGCTCGGCCAGTTTCCCTACAATAGCAATTCCAAGTCAAAATTTGCACGGTTTTAGTCCGTACATCCCTCAAACACCAAATAACATAATGAAACAAAATAATTCACAGTAAAAGTACATGCCATGGGTTAGGGCTTTCAATATATAAAAACCTAATACAAAATATTTTCGTGTAGGCCTATAAAAATTTCTAAATACAAAAAAAATTCTAATTTCTGAAATTAAAAAAAAATATATATATAAAACATTTTTTCAACGGGTTTATATATATATACTTATAGTCCTAGCCAGTAACATGTTCAGTTACTGTGAATTGATTCGTTTCATTATGTTGATTGGTTTTCGAGGGGTGTATGAACTGATAGCATGCAAATTTTGACTTTTAAATGCCATTATGAGAAAACTGAGTGAGAAAAATTTTTACTGTAGTAGGATGATGTAGTCCCAAATAACGTATACAAAACTACCACTGTTTCATACAAATATAAAATTATGATTTTTCTTTCCTCAAGAACGCCCATAAGGGAGCGGTCTATCGCAATTTTCGTCACCATGTTTTATTTTTATATTTGTACCAGTTATTTTTTTCTTGTTTTAGACACAAAATGTGACTAATTTTTTCTCTTATAAAAATTTTTTTATCTCGCATAGTTTTTTTTTTTTTTTGCGTAATGGCTCGTTAAAGCCAACCTTTGCATGTTTCCGTTTTAAGGACGACTCTAGAACCACCTCACTTACCAAACTGAAAAAAATAAATAAATAAGTCACAGCGAATAACGATGCCGTAGTCTACAAATTCAGCTGTTATACCACAAAATAAAATTATTTTTTAAAACTTTTATTTAAAATTTTTGCATTTTTATTTAAATACAAAAAAAATTCTATGTTTTATGCACGTGACATTGTAGCCTGTGACGTCTTTATTCACTGTTATTTTTTTCAGTTTGGTAAGTGAGTAGATTTAAATGTAGTCATTAAAACTGAAACATTCATATTTTGACTTTAACAAGCCGCTATGCGAAAACTATGAGAGATTAAAAATTTTCGTACGAGCCAAATTTATTCACATTTCGTGTCTAAAATAAGACAAAAAAATTACCTGTTACAAACGAAAATTTAAAACACGGTGATGAAAATTGCTGTATAGTCGTGGTTGGTGCAGTGGTACTCGCTTCCTACCAAGGCGATCAGGGTTCGATTGTATTCAGGGTCGGTCCCAGAATTTTCGCGCGTGGCAATCGTGTCGGAAGATGCTACTGTTCGTTGGGTTTTCTAGGGGATATCCCGTTTACCCTGCCCCTTAATTTCGACTCTGTTCCATACTCGCATAATACCTCCCCTCACCGGCGCTAAATATCTGATGTTAAGTGCTCACAAAAATTTCTTCTCCTCAGTTTCGTTCATTAAAAACGATTTTAATGACAAACATACGAATTTTTTGTGTACTCTTATACCTCGTTTACGGACCGGTATTTTCATAATGTTTTATTTTCTTGAGTAATTTCCTCTCAAAGTTTATAATGTAATTTAGAAAACTATATATATATGTGTGTGTAAATTAATTGTAAAAGGTTGAAAACAATTTGAAAATCCTTAATTTACGCATACCTTGGTTAAAAACGTAATAATAATTGATATAACGTGCGGAAATGAAGTAGATATTAATTCATGCCCACTCGATTATAAAAGCTCTAGTAGACAGGCTGCCAATTTATCGGATAGAAATTAGTCTGCCGTTTGCACGTGTGCGTTGATGCAGCAGTAATGGTAAACATTTTTTTTTTTTTTAGTTTGATGACTGCTTTAATATCCATGTATCTTTATTTACCTGTAATTGCGTCAGTTCCTAATTAAAACGAGAATATTAAAACCGTATTAAAATGTAATTTTACATGTTACGTACGGTGTCTGCTTGTGGTCTACTACTAACCCTTCAAGGACAAATTTTAATAAATCGCTGTTCAGTGAATTCTTGTAAACTTTATCGCATGTAAAATTGGCATGCAGTTATTAAAATATAAATATTTTTCGTAATTAACCAGAATAGAAATTATAAAACAAGGAAATAGTTACATCCTGTCTGTTGGACTGCATTTTGGTTTATGTATATTGAATCTTTACAAATAGGACCAAAAGAAAAAAATTTTAATTGTGATTTATGCAGTGGTTATTTTTAATTAAAAATAGATCCGTGAAATGTACGGAAGCTGTGATGCATAGAAAAGCCCAGAAAATGCAACAGAAACGAACAAGTTATGCATTACATATTGATTGCTTATATTTAGTGTGTTTATTTGTATAATTCCAGTGTAGTTGAGCTACAGTCAACTTATAAATGACGTAATCGATAATTACCATGTTACATTGCTTTAATATAAAATTTAAATCGCAATTAAAAGAATAAATACTATCAATTAAGGAAAATATTCAAAACAACAAGTACAATTTTAAACTCAAGTACTTTTCTTTTGGAACCAAAATTATGTAAACGCGAATACATCCAAGTATGGATAATATGCCCATAGAAAAAAAGTTTAATCAACAAGAAAAAAATTAAACATTAATAAAAAAACATTTTCCAATTCTTGTACTTGAGCATAAATCAAATTCAAATTTCCGGGAAAAGTCGACTAACAAAAAAAATCGTACTAACGCAAGTTCAGGAGTTACTAGAAAAGAATGTGAGACATCTCATCTCTTCAACTTCTGCTCAACATGTTTTTATACTTTGATGCCGCTCTTCATAGCAACCGACGGTGAAAATTAAAGATCCGTCGTCATCTTGGGTTTATTTAAATCTTATTTTAACCTACGTTTCCTTATTTATTTTTGTGTGTTTGACCTGTATAGGGCAATAGACAATAACTGGATGTTGGTAACATTGAAGGCGTAGTTTTGCAGTTTGTCTTAAAATATTGGAGATGTTGAAATTTTAGTAAGTATCG
>PNEQ01053109.1:14585-34629 GCA_003012365.1 Medauroidea extradentata
ATATATATATATATATATATATATATATATATATATATATATATATATATATATATATATATATATATATATATGTACATGTATAGTATATATACACGTTATGTAGGTATATATATAGTATAGCCTATATATATATATATGTGTGTGTATGTATATATATGCATGAATATATTTATGTAGATATGTATGTATATACATATATATAGTATAGCCTATATGTCTATATGTGTATATATATATGTATGAATATATGTATGTATATATGTATGTGCATATATATGTACATATATATAAATACATATATATACACATATATGTATATATGTATATATATGTTTATATATGTATATATATATATATTAGAAATAACCGATGACATTGCAACGGAAGAGAATATAAGCAACAGAAAACATATTTAAGCTTACACTGGCTGTAGTTGATAATCGAAACATTTTCTGACTGCACACGTGTATTGTAAAATGAACTTATTATAAAATCTTAAAGTCCTCCAAAACCAGCGACTTTCGTTTGCTCCACGAAATATTTGATTTGAACAACAGAACAAGCATCCAATTAGCAAAGATGCAGCTCATGTATACATAGCGTAGGCCTAAATCTGTCTAATTGATTCATACGTAATATCCTATGTCCCAGAATTTCTGTTGTGTACTGATCTACATTCTTGTTTACGTACGTTCGTGTGTACATACTCTATGTGTGCAAAGGTCGGCGTGCGATCACAACCCAGGGTCATCAGAACGTAAGTACGCACACTTTTGCGAAGTTGATTAAGAGCTATTTTACAACTGAGTCGGAACGTTTCAAATCAGACTTTGGCAAAACTATTGTTGGCCGAAAATTGACGCAACTTAATTTGTATGTTTACAGAAAAACTGACATAAAACGTAGAAAATCAGTTCCGTAATTGTGATTTTATTTTAATCTCAAACGGTTTGGAGTTGTTTTTTTGTTCTTGTCTTACACCTAGAAAGAACGTAGTTTCGATTGTAATATATCCCAAATATTTTGCTGTACTAGTTTATTTGAACATACATGCGAGTGTCAAGAAATACGAGATTATCAAAAATATAATACATCTGTCTCTACCACAGAGCTGAATGAAAGAACTGCACTGAGAAAATAATTTGTTAGTGCAAACAAAATTTGTTTGAATCAACCAAATCATTTGTTTGTATAGGGGCCAAGAAATATTTGTTTGCTCGTACCAAATTATTTTGTTCCCTCGATTTGTTTGAGGCAAATAGCTGAAGTTTGTTAGCAGTACCAAATATTTAGCTGGTCATAAAAATATTTCGTTGGACATATCAAATGCACATGCTATATTTTAAGAACTAAAAAAATTATATTTTATAAACTTGAAAAATTTATAATATTTTAAGAGCTTAAAAAATGAGTACATGGCCGCGCCGGGATTTGATCCATTATCCCTTTACTTAACACTTGCAATGCATGACCTAACCAACTGAGCTACGAATGCTTCCATGACAGTGAGATTGTTATTTGTATAGGAATAGTTAGGTCATTCACCGCAGCACAAAGAACGAGTCGTGGTGCAGCGGTTTTTTCAAGTTTATAGCATTTTCTTTTGTGATCAATCGAATTAACCACTTTGAAATTGTTATAGCTAAAATTAAGATACTAGAATTATGCTGATTAACAGTTTAGACGTCCTACTTGTCGCACAAACTCATATATTGAAAGTTAAGGTATACAGTGTTCGCCGGCTTATCGCTTACGCACGCCAGCCTGCCATCTTCCGCAAGTCAACCAAATGAATTCGCCAACAAAATCATTTAGTCCATCGAAAAAAAAAATTGTTGAAAGCACTTCGCTAATAACTAACAATATTATTTTGTTGACAAGTTGTAACGAGTTGTTTGTTTACACAAAATATTTCTTCGACGTCCTGTAGTAACCAAATATACGTTTGGCACAAACAAATTGCGTTAAAATGAATAATTTGGTCGAGGGAAATAATTAAATTTGTTTGGAGGACTCCAAGCTTGGTCTCACCAACAAAATATTGTTTAGCTGAAGCAAACATCACCCAAACAAATATATTTAGTATAATGAAACAATTCTTTCTCTCAGTGTGTGGAGAACAGGGATTTAAATATCTTTCTTATAAGCGTGGTCTACGATAAAAATTTCCCTTGGAAATACACATATAGAAGGAGCGTTTCTTTCTTTTTGGGATCGTTTTCCGGTACTGCAGGCCTTTGCCAGCTGAAGAGGTTTTACGTGAGATACTACCTTCTACGGTGGATATCTCCATAAATCGGCCATCCCTTCCCAGCAGTTCCTTGCTGATATCCCAGGTTCCGGCGAAATACTGAAGGGGGTGTTCAGGAGCGGATAGTGGTGTGAGGGTTGGCAGCTGTTGGGGATGAGGGAAGGTAGATGGACAGATGTAAACAACCCCCACAAAATCGCGCATAGGGGCCGCTGGATGCGGAAGGTGGGATAGGCTGGTTTATCCGGATACCCCGAGATCCTCTGGTGGTATTCTGATGCAAAGCAAGCTTGACAGAGCAGTTTTCCATCGTCGAGTGAGAGGGGTATCCAACCCCTTTCATCACCACCCCTCCAGCCCCTCGTCCAGGACCACGTGCTACCCTTGCTAACAGCGTTGTGCCTGACAAGCCCGCCTCATCAGCGAGTGAAACTACATTAAAAACAATGCCGACCCCGCTTCTGGCACGCGCGGCGCTGACTTAACTCCATTATCTCGACTCCCGGCATTCCCGATAGCGTGTTTCTCGTCGGAACATCACTGCGTGACACGCCACGATAAATAAAAACTCTACGAACGACATATTTTAAACGTGCCTTTATCTTTCGTTTATTTCAAACAATTTCAAATAACTCTAATATTTTTTAACCAAATGCTTTAAAAAAAAATTGAGACTGTGTACAGTGACACGATACACAATTATGCCAGAGCGTTTATTAAAACAACGTACCATTTGCTAGCAAAATATTATTTTGCTTAATTTTGCTTATTTTGACAACAAAATACGCGATATTTCAGGGGCGAAAATCTAAAAATCCATTTGGTGAATTGCAACAAAAAAATTCAGATACAAACGCTGATATGTAAGTGCTAAAACTGTAAGAATGAATTTTTGATATATGTTTTATTTGCGTTAAAATGCTATATTTTTCAAACCACTGCAAAACTAAAGAGCGAGGCCTTAACTAACTTCAGCGTCTTTGGAAAAACATCCACCTAGTTTCTAGTGGCGTAATTCGACGTCCCAGCATTTACGTTGGCATAACATCTCGAATACGACTCGCAATAAACACACACGTATTCATGGTTCAGTAGTAAATATATTCCTTAGTCTATTACTTCTTAAGTCGGAAATACTTTTCATGTTAATTTAGTTTACTTTCACAACGAAATTACAATTACATTGTCTTAAGAATATCTGAGATTATGGATCATTCAATACAGTGAGAGAGACGTAGTGCATAAATCGAAAGTTCCTTACTTAATCTGTCCACAAATTATATATTTATTTATTTTAGTGTTTCGACCCGTTAAGGATCACAAATAGCATTTAATTTTTTGTTGTTCTTCATATCCTGCCAGTACTTCTTCATTTTTTCACTATGTTGCGCTCGTCTTTCGTCTGTCCATTTTGCTGCTATTCGGCGTTGGATTTCTGATGTAACTTCCCAGTTGTAGATTTTTTGTCTGTACGTTTTGCGGTCTTATGAGTCTGTTGTATTTATGTTGGCTTTCTCTAGGTCGATTATATGACTTGTTTGGTTAATGTTGTGGTGACGTGTGTAGTAAGATTTTCTTGGTTAACCGGGTTTCATCCAGTCTCATGATGAAACCAAAGAATTTCAGTCGGCGTTTACGGAAGTCACTTTCAATATTAGAGTACTTTTCTTTGACCGTGTGTTAATGTAGTCTATAGCCCTCATCCGTTAGTTTTGGGACAAACATCTTCCTGATGACCCTTCTTTCAGCTTTCTTGATATTTTCAAGGTCACACTTGCAACTGAGGTTGAGGGTCTCACTGGCATACAAGATTTCTGGCTTTATGACTGAGTTGTAATGATGTGTGTGCATATATATATATATATATATATATATATATATATATGCTACCGTAAATAAATGTTAGATACGAATTATATTTATTTACATAAAACGTAAACAATATTTTAGGAATCATGGTTTAAATACTCTTCAGAGATTCTTTGCTTAATGTCAAGTTACTTTTTATTTTATGTGTAAATTTGGCCAAGGCGAATGTTTTTGTAAACATAAACATTTGTTTAATTGAAGGTATTGAATTATAAGTGCTTTATTACATAAAATTAAGTTTATATCGTATCTGAATACGATTTTTTTTAAATTCTGACAATGATTACACGATTTAAAATTCCACACAAATTCCAATTTTTATTGCGTTTTAAGAATTCAAACAATTGCATAACCAAACTAAATGATTAACTTTCGAAAAAAAAAAAACACTGGTTATGATGAGCTGCTGTTACTAACTCACGAATTTAGTATCATGTTCTCAACACATCTAAGTAGTGTTTATAAAATGCATAAATATTTATCAGCTTTGAACGGCTTTTTTAAAATTGGAATATATTTATTCAAAATATTTATCCAAATATCAGCGTACCGTATTTGCAAAATAATTGGATTAAACTGCTACAACCTTAACTTTCTTCTAGTTACAGTGTAGCGCCCGTCACGTTTCTGGCAGTTTGCCGGCGGCACCTGTGGCTGATGTACGATGTTTTGGACTTCTGATGGATTGACCTGTATTTAGGCTATATTGTTTATCGTTTCGGCGTGTTGGCCGAGGATGTAGGGAGAGTATCGCACAAGTTCCCCGAGAAGAACTTGCAAGTGTTCGGGTCGCCGCGGTTATGAGGCCCCGCTAGATAAGCTGCGTTTGTGTGTGTGAGGCAGGAGCGTTAAGGTTGCCGTTGGCCGATGTATGTAATGCATTATCGCCTCTCTGCACAATCTACTCAGCTGTCGTGCAGCGCTTTACTATTATAATTTTTCCTATGGGACTTTTTAAGCGGCGACTACATTATATTTTTGTTGCCAGCGCAGTTCAAAGACTAACGCTTGTTTCTATAGTTGTGATTTTCGAATACGGTTGTTATTTTTACAGATGCGACAGTCTGAAAAACCCACTTTCGGCCAGTTCGAGGGACCCGAAAATTAGGTTTTAAATAAACGTGCCAAATTTTTTAGTTGATAGCGACATTATTTGGAGTGAGTGTTTTTTCGTAGATATACAGATATAATGCGCCTATAGGAGTTTCGTCAAAAGTAAAAAATAATAGTCGCAATTCGCTGCAACGCATTAAAGCGCAGGTAGGTATGCCCCTTAAGAGGGCGTGGTACATAATTCAACGCTAAAAGCGTTAATCTATGACTGTAGGTTTCTTGAAGCCAATTTGCGAAAATTTAACAATATCAATCGTAGACAATAGCTTAGGCCAACGTTTTAAAAAAATGTTTCCAATGCTATGAACTTCTGAGGCACAATCTCTGACACCGGAACCTCGAGCATTTACTGCGGCGCAAGAGATCACGCGTAACGAATTAGTAATTCTGGATAAATATTTACTTATAATGTTGGCAAATACCATTATCTAGGATTGTCGTTGAGTATTTTATCCATAGTGGCTTCGAAAAAAGCGTAGGAATCAATTGATGTTTTCAGCGTCTATTTATCTACCACGACGCGGTCTACCGCAATTTTCATCACCATTTTTTTTATTTTTTATTTGTACCAGATATTTTTTTTACTATCTTAGACACAAAATGTGACTAAATTTGGCTCTTGTGAAATTATTTTATCTCTCATAGTTTTCGCGTAATGGCTTGTTAAAGTCATATTTTTACACGATTCCGTTTTAACGACTACACTAAAACCAACTGATATACCAAACTCAAAAAAATCATAGTGAATAAAGACATTGGAGGCTACAATGACGTGCTCATGAAATTGACGAATAAAAATTATTTGAATTTTAAAAAATTGCTGAAACTGAAAATAAAAATTTAAAAAGTTCAATAATTTTTTAAAAAATACAAATAATATTTATTCTTTAATTTTATGAGCATGTCATTGTAGCCTGCAATGTCTTTATCCACTGTGATTTTTTTTTAGTTTAGTATATCAGTTGGTTTTAGTGTAGTCGTTAAAACGGAAACATTCAAAATATGACTTTAACAAGCCATTACACGAAAACTATGAGAGATAAAAAAAAATCATAAGAGCCAAATTTAGTCATATTTTGTGTCTAAACAAGAAAAAAAAATATTTGGTACAAATACAAAATAAAATAATGATGATGAAAATTGCGGTAGACCGCACCCTTAACACTGGTAGACGCGACTCGAGCGCTAGAGACGCTGTGATCGGACTGTACAGGGTGTCCAGAAACAAACGTATAACAAGCACACCACATGAATCCTGAGCTAAATCTGAATGTGAAATGTTTGCGGCAAAACGTTGTACGAAGATATTTTATGCGCTCGTCGTGGCAACACTGCACGGAGATAGTCCCCTCTTACGGTCCACGACCAGGTATTATTTCATGTACGTTACGTCAAGTCCCTAAACGTAGAATAATGTTTGGACTGCTCGGGATTTCAACCCGGAAGTATGACGTGCAGGATAGAACAGTAGTAATAATATAAGTAAGAAATACGTGAAGTGCAAGAGGGGACTAAGTACAGTGTTATTTTGCCACATTATGCATGTAAAATGTCTTCGTACAACATTTGCCACTAACGAATTATTCATCTCTATTTATCCCAGGATACGCGTGGTGTGGTAATTATGCGTTGGTTTGTGGGCCTCCTGTATAAACTCTGATCATCGATGCGGCACTTGGCATTCTTCCGTCTGTCAGCTAGTGCCTGGGTTATGTAGTGTGTTAGGCCGCCGTGTGGTTAGAGGCTGTGAAGTACGTCTGAACTTCTCTAATATAATACCGTGCTCTCTTTGCGATGGTTATTTTTTAAGCTTAAACGAAAGCAGATATCTAAAATATGTTAGGCAGTTTTCTTTAAAATTTTATTTGCCGTGACAGCTATTTTATTTTCAAAACAAGATATCATACAGTTTCAACTAAAAATTCAAACAGAATTTCGTTCGTTACATAACTAGCTAAAACCGCTGTATTTACTGTCTTCAAAAATCAGCCAACATGGACAGGACAAGTTTAAACAAAACTGCAAGGCAGATTTTTTATATTTATTCTCGTTCATGCATAAAAAAATTAATATCTATAAAAAAGTAAAAAACAGGAGAGTATGGCCTTAAATGACGGATAGAAGGAATATTCGCAAGTAGCCTAGAAACACTTACATACTTTTTGAGATCAATGTTGCACTTATGCTAGTGACAGAATGCAGGACGGTTATTGGTAACGGATTTTGACGCGCGCTTTGAATACCATTCCTGAGAAATTATTACTAGGTGTATTATTTCTGTAGAAGCGCACTTACATACTGTAATATAAAGCGGCATTTTTTACTACGTCACACCCTCCGTTGATGTTATTGAGTGGTATGTGGGTGCTCAAATGCAATATACTGAGTTCCTTCATAATTGGGTTTTATTATTATTTTTTTTTTTTTTTACTGGGTGAGAGAGACTTATCTGTGTTAGTATCATTAGTGTTGCGGGAGAAGTAACTGCTTGCTACGTTAAGCACGAACAGGTTTCCGCTTGCCTCTGTTTCACCGATATAAATGCATGATTGTTAGTTAATGTTTTGTATAGTATGTGGCGAATAGTGTAACAGTAGTAAAAGGAGCATTGGTTTCATCTCATTCCAGATTTTTTAAAAAGTTTTTTATAACAAAGAAGTTTTAATTCCTATTTGTAAGCACGATGTTTTTTTTTTTTTGTTGACATGCCAGTCAGTGTTTTCAATGAACCCTTCAACATACGTATCTTTTAAAAAGAGTTTCGTTTATTTTTGAGGCAATTTTTATAATACTGTCCTTATGACTTCGTTCACGAAATTTGGGAACAATTATCGTCTCTTTGGTCTCCTAACGTACAATAGCGAAACAATAAGACACACAAAATTCTTTTCAACTCAACAATTTTACCACGGTCATTGCCACAGATCACAATACGATGCTGTTCTACCTGACCTGGCGTTCATCATCTCCACTAGATTCAGTGCTGAATGCTGTTTTTACAACAAAACGCTGGTGCTGCCCATTTGCATCCAGTTATTGTCAATTGTATTACACCTTTGAAAAGGAATATTTCGCGAGTTAAACGACCTGCGGGTTATAATGCATTGTCCTCTGCACACTCAAGCCCCGACCATTTTTACGTTATTTTCTACTCACTGGAACTGCAGGCAATGAACGAATAGACGGGACTTGAGTATGCATAGGACATTAGATTCTGTCATGAAGAGTTCTGAATTTTAGACAATTTCCTTTCCTTTGGAATCACTTTTTAGCATTGGTCGGAAATAAATTTAGCTGGGTATCATGAAGAAATATTGTAAACTTTAGTTCGATAAATATTTTCTTCTCCAGAATTCACTAAATGGTGCCTAATAGGTGTTACAACGTGTATAGATTCTTCATAGTTATTATTAATCTAAAAGGAGTTTTTACGTCCTTTAGTAATGGTTTTTAAATATTAAATGAATACTTGACTACGCAGGTATCAACTGTTGTGCTCACATTTGTGTCATTAATATCAGAGACAAGGGAAGAATACAGGTGCAACATCAGCAACCTATATTGATGGCAAGATGTTTATTCACGTACCAATATGGCGAAGTGTAATCAACTGTTCCTGTAGAAATATTGATGGGTGAGGATGTTTTTGGACAACACACAATCAAATTGTACCGTTGCTATGGTAACCAACATTTTTGACGTATAAAAATGTTGGATGGCCTCCTCCCCCTTCCGTTTCAAGGTATCACAAATACCGCCATAGAATACACGCCATGTATCATCTGTGTGTTTATCTAATCTACGCTTGGGTTTTCACCTGATGGAAATTTTTTCCCAACGGAGGCAGCAAAAGTGAAAGCGATTGGGCGACCCTGGTACTGGTGTGACAAAAAAATGCATTTATGCACGAAAGGCCAAATTTGCGCGCTGTGTTAACGTAATTGTATTTAAGTGCAACGCTTTCAGCAGTCGATGTTAAATTTTATTTGTGGAAAAATTGGTGTATAGTCAAACTAAAGTTTGTGCATTTCTTTTACATGTCAGGATAGTATCTTTTGATATTCAATGATCTGAAACAACTGTTTTTAGGAATTCGAACCACGATTATAATAGGTGTGCCGTATTAAAAAAAAATGTGAGCTCAGCTTGTCGCGTACATTCATTTTATAGTGAGAACACAAATCAAATAGTGATTATCGCTTTTAAGGAAGCTGTTCATCTCAGTTTTCAACGTCTTTTTTTATTTTTATATTTGTACTGGATATTTTTTTCTTATTTTAGACATAAATTGTGATTAAATCTTTCTCTTAGGAAATTTCTGTATCTCTCATAGTTTTGTTACATAATGAGTCGTAAACGTCAAAATTTGCACTTTACGGTTTTATGTACGCCACTAAAATCAACTGACATACCAAACCGAAGAAATTCACAATGTATAACAATGCTGTATGCTATGGTTTGACATACATAAAAACAAAAGTAAAATATTTTTGTATTTAATAAAAATGCAGTACTTTGAAATGAAAATACTCTCATTTTGAATTAAAAATAATATTACTATACGAAATTCTCTGCACTATAGGTTTAGAAATGTTAAAATTATTTTGAACAAACCGCAAGTTTATTTTTAATTTGGTTATTATAGAGTCTTGGATATTGTTTTGTTAAAAATCATAAATAATATAGTTTTCAATTTTAATGGATTTTGTGGTTTGTATCCCTTATTTTTCTATATGCCAATTTTTATTTTTTACTCGAAAGCAAAGCATACTACCGTCCAGTGCTATATAAATAGCCGTTCGCTAATAAAATATTTACTCGGCAAAAAAAAATTCTTTGAAATAAGGTGAGTAGTTTAGAATTTATTGATGATTGAAAATTACAGTCGTTCGCTCATCACCGTAACTTCCCATATCCCTTAACTAACATATTATCTATTTTTTATTTTCTCAATATCCCGGTTTAATTTGTAAGAAATACTTTATTCGTAATCGATATAAAATTTTTCATATTTAATATTTATTGGTTTCCGTAGAATTTAAAAATCCAGAGATGAAGCCGCGAATATTCACTTATTTATATTTAGATTGAAGTTAATGCGTACAAGTTAAACAATTGTACAAAAAACAGAGAATTAAGAATGTTTTCCCATAAGTAACCTTAACAGTTAAATATATATATATATATATATATATATATATATATATATATATATATATGACGTTATACGCAATACAATTAAAACTATTCCAACGAGTCAGAGACTAAGCATTCGGTCCTAAACACAGACGAACATAACTGTGTTTCTGTGGGTATACAGCAGCAGTTCGGTAAAGTTTTACTTTGTATGTTCTTGTAAATTAAATTATTCCCCAGCAACCACAAAACTGTGGGCAAGAACAGACATGAAACTATAGCAGATTACACCGGCAAGTTTTAAACGCGAAACACAATTGCGTAGATAAATGTGATCACGAAAAGGGGCCATCGCATCCGCACGAACATCGTCAGATTACTCAGTTTCACACAGTGACCTTAATCGCATGGCGCACAAACTGAACAACTGAGAAAATAAGAAATATATTTATAATGAGGAAAAATGGAAAGTATTCCGTCTGCGGTAACAGTTGTCAGAAAATTGTGGAAAGTAAGTGAAATGTAAGGATAGAAGGGGTAAATTCGTACAGTTACAATACCATTCCCTTTGGCACAGAATAAGGTGTCTGTACTGAATATGGTACGCTTAACGTTCACAAATCACATGTGCCTAAGTAATTAACTATATTATTAATATAACACATGGATGATGTAAGACAGATATTTGTGGATGGTGTGTGTTCATACTGGAGACTAGTGTGTATCGATCCCACATAAGATCTCGGCATTACCACACAAATAGAAACTAGTGGGCCATACTGAGAACTGGGTCATGTTCGGTACAGGTACTTTCATGCGTTTTTTATATGCAAGTATTTTAGGAGAGTTATCGTAAAATTACAGCGCTTAAGAAGATGTATTGCTTCTTATGCTGAAGTTATTAATGAGCGATATTTTGATGTTAATTCTTACTAAGTATTATTTGGGTTTTGTTAAACCACGAGAGCTCATCATGAACCTTACATCATAAAAATGTTTAATAATTTCTCACGAATTGTTCGTACAAAATGTACGTAGTATAAGGTAAGATGATTACTTACGTTCATATGATATGACTGGGTACCAGTGGCGACACATGGTCGCGTTTCAAGGGAAGTGGTATTTTACCCGTCTATACATCGTCAGTAGGGCTATAACTTTTTGCGTGAAAGAATTTTGCTCCAGTTTGTTTCAGTGCCTAATGTGCAAACCTGGAGTTCTGCTTCGTAGTCAGTGATGGGATATTTTAACTCTCAGTTTGATTACTTTACATCCACAAATGAAGTACGTGTGTTGATGCAATAAGTATATTCTGATCGACGCAGTCTGTTGAGAGATACTTCACAAAGGCGCGCCGCAAGTACACGCGGCCAATAGCCTTGAAGCACAGCTGCATAGGTGCTCGTAAGTCACTCAAACAAACTTTGGCAAATTTATTTTCGCTAAAAGTTCGTGGCCCTAACCATGAGCTAGTGGCATTTACGTGACTGTAGGAATCAACCAATAAAAGTATGTTCCTATTACTGAGATTGTGTTACTTGGGAATACATTCCTTGCCTCTCACACCTTACTTGCAACTACCATTTGAGTAGTCCAGTTTCAAAACTCCCCTCGTTCACTTTCACTAAAACTGAGCAAATCGAGAAAAACTGATTTGCAAGCCCATTCGTGACATGGCTATAGCAGTTTTTAAAAGTGTGTCTGTTATCGAATAATTTGAGTTTTGGAAACTGTCATCACGTCAACTTTAGCGCACATTTAAAAGCCACACAAAACGGTTCAGAACTCATTTTTCCTTGATGATGGACAAGGGGAGTTATGGAATTGGACTAATCATTTATTGTTTCACAGATAGCTGAGAGATGTGTAGGCTGTTTATAGTCATTGCCTAGCACCACTTCTGTAGGAACGCGTCCACTCGTCGCCACTCCTGCGTACAGTCTTGTCTTATTTTCTAACGCAATCAGTTACGAACATCTTGAATACCATAACCTGAGGTTACTTTGACCATTTTCGGGGCTACTTTGACCACTCAACATATTAGTTTTTGGGTTTATCTGTAAATAAACAGATAATCTGAGACGAGTATTTTAAATAATTAATTTTATCCTTATAGCTAACGTTTGAAACTTTCGTCACTAAACAATATAAAAACCAAAATTTTGAGTGGTCAAAGTTACCCCGCAAGGTCAAAGTAACCCCGGTTTACGGTAATTAGCACCTTCTGAAACATGCCAACATCTGAAGGCGTAGGTACAAAGGACATAAGAATATTCACAGTATTAAACACAAGCGTTAACCTATATGTACTTCAACCTGATAAGCTACAATTGTACATAGAGTTACGGATATACATAAGTTGTAGTATTTAGAAGAATTGGTTAAGGTCCAGCTTTTGCTAAATACTAATACCGTGTGCAAAGTTTCGCCAATTAAAAGCTCTGAAAATGATACAAAGTTTTCGCATAAGAGGCTAAATTAGCAAATAATTAAAATCTTGTGTTGTTCTAGTTTGTACAGAATACCACTGGCATATCTTCGATAATGAAGAGATAACGAGTTGTGTTTGTTTTTCGAAGAGATAAAATTGCAGCAGTAGAAACTAAAGTAATTCTGTATGAATAGTTTTCATGTATATTTAAAAAAATTTTTATATTATTTAACAATAACAGTTAGATTTTACTTAGTTCTTTTACATGTCGCCAACTGTATCAGAACAAATTTATTCAAAACTATAATAATGTCTACCTCGTATTACTACTCTTATTAACATCCTAACAAGCCCTCGTCACTGGTGTTTGTGTTGACTATATTTTTATCACAATCACTATGTTTGTGTTAAGTAATGTCTGTTGTAGCCGAAACTTTGCTGTAATAACGCCGATGCGGTTATTTGGATGCGAGGTATTGCCGAATTAGCGAAGTTGCAACTATCGGCTTGTCTTCGGGCAGTGGTTCCCACCGGCCCTTCCTACCCGCGAATTTCCCATCGTCCAGCACCCGTGGCCGAGAAACCCTACGTCATCCCTCCCACGATTCCTTCAACCACCTCCCTGTCCCTTCCCCGCTAGTGCCATAACCTTAACGACTCCCTTCGCTAATTGCCTTCATTTCCCGAGCGTAACGACGCGGGGATCTCGCCACCGGGCGTTTCCCCTTAAAATTCTCTTTTAATGCCGTCGTGCCCTCGCGGGGCAGGGGAGGCGGGGTTAGGTTCTGCCGCAACTTCGCAGCGCACCCACACCCCTGGTTTCAGCCACCCGCCACGAAGCTTGCGTCACGAGCATACAACAGCTTGCGGCCCCATAATGTGGCGTTCTCACAAACTCCACCCATACCCCTCGCCGCTGCGTGAACATTACCAAGACGTTTACATAGCAACGTAAGGAAATAAAAGTTGGCTCGTAAAACACTTAAAGGAACTCATTCGCGAATGATTAATAACATACACACATATATACGTGTGTAAATATAATATATATATATATATATATATATATATATATATATATATATATATATATAAATTCACACAAACGCACACACACACCTACACACACACACATATATATATATATTTATATATCATTTTGGCGATGTTTGCAACCAGTCAATGAAATATTAATTATTTTATTCCGGAAATGTTTATTCGTAGACCATTCAATGAGTGTCTTCTGATTTGAAACAGTATAAACTAACGTATGCATATTTCTAACAGCCACACGTGTCAGTTGATCCAATTCATAACTATAAGCCGTTAGGTAAAAAATAAGAAAAATAAAAAAAATCACTTTGTGTTACATAATTTGAGTTTTTTTCCAGGTATTGAGTATTTTAATTTTTAAACCACTCACTCCGAACATGCTTCCCATGGCACGAAATTCACTAAAAATAGGTACAATTATAAAAGCAATTTCCATGCTTGTAATATAGGTAAAAATTATCAAATTTAAGGAATGGCAAATGGCCCCACACGATGTCCGTGGTAAGGGTGATGATTTCCTAGATAGAATAGTTTAATGGCACATAGTTCTTTTGTTTATTTGACTGTCTTCCCAGTTTGCCTATCGGTGTGCAGTGCTTAGTCGGCCGTTACCATAGTATTCAAAACTGTAAATACATTTTTCCGGCTGCCGAAAATTGGTGTTTTGTGGTACTTTTTAGGCATGAAAATCTTGCAACGGAATCTTTTAAACGATATAGACCAGTGCAAAACGCCTTTGTCTCTGATATAAAGTCATGAATAGGATCATCACAGAATGTCTCGTACAGGTGTGCTGTCGGTGAGAATATTGCACGCCAGAGCATTGATTTGCGCCTAGAGTCTAGGAAGAGACGCTTCTAGTTCTTGGCCGCAACAAAATTAGTTAACCCAGACGGCCACCTCAACAGTTTGGCTCACTGTGTTAGCTGAAAAATTACAACAGCCACAGCAGACAGGGTGAGGGGTCATTAATAAGCTTGGAACAATGTCTAAATATAATACTGTTATTAGAAAGTCCGCCCTTAGTGACTGAACATAATGAGTTACAGAACCACAATCGTACATACTAATATACTTTGAAGTGCGGAATGATAATATAGTGTATACCAGTTTGGTGACCTAACCTTTGAGGTTATTCAGTAGGGTGCCGTGTATAATTTTAGTTATGTCTACTGTATTAATTCCATGGAATTTTAGAAGATTACTTAGAAAAAACAAAACGTTCTTAGGAAATATGTCGTGTCAGGTTTGTGGGCAAATAATTGTTACAGTGACGAGTTTCCTGTGAACTGTAGATGGAGTTGAATTTTCATACAAATAATACAAGTGAAAAAAGAATTTGCTAAAGGAACGTTTCATAATTATTATAAGGACTTAATAAGGTGATAATATAATATGTTCACCACTCTTCAAACTGTTTCCCAATATTGTAAATTTAAATAAATATTTTTCTCACTAAGTACTATTTCATTTAACAACTGCGTATTCAAACGTGAAAGCTGCACAAAAATAATTATCAGTAAATATTACAAATAAAGACTGGTTTGAGAACTACAGTTTAAAGATACAGTAGTTTACTTACACAATTAATAGCCTAAATTGTAAAGAATAATCTTCATAGCTTCGCAGATGTCAAAAAAATAGCCCATAGTTTGCATCTTGGAATACAATTTAATCCGTCTGGGATTAAAGTAATGTCAGTTGCAGCTTGTCCTCTTTCAACAAATGAATATAAACGTTTTTGGATTAAGTTTTCCTTCTAGACTTACACGCAAGCACCGAGCGAGGTGGTTCAACAGTAAAGCGTTGGACTCGCATTCTAGAGAACACGGGTTTTATTTAATTGCTAGAATGGTTCCTTAGCGAAGCCATGGCCGATTACTCTCCCAGTTCCTGCTCTTGTATAGCGACGTCGCTCTTGACGAGACGCATAAAATAAATTATCCGCAAGAAGCGCCTACAAATGCCTAGGGATTTGCAATAAGAAATCGATGATAAAGAATACAAGCCAGTCACGGTTAAGCAAAAATTGTTGAATCTATTGTTTGTTTCCTTTTGGTCATTTTGTATTTCCCTGCAACTTACTAATTAATGTAAATGTGATAATGTAGGTTTATCGTCACAGTGTGCAAACACTGTCATATTCATAGCTAAACGTCTAAGGCCAAGCAGAAAATTATTTTTCTGATTAACAAGGCGACCTTCAAAGTACTTACTCAATTTATCATGAAAAGCCAACACATATTCATTGTGGTCCATTAACAATTTGAGCGTAATTATTTTATGACATCGTGATTCTGTAATATGATCTTGCAATATTTCTTCAGGCCATCAAAGACAGAAATTCCATCACCCAATTGCCACGTATATTGCTTCGGAGCTGATTCAGATTTAAAAGGAATATCAGGTGTATGCCGTAAAAATCTAAAACTTGCCGTATACAGTAACAATTTCTCTCCTCCTTGACCAAAAACCACACACTCTTACTCTACTACTGCGCAGATTTCGTCCAGAGGTGTATGATGCGCAGATCATGGGAGATAGACTGTTTTTGCCCCGTCGGTAGGGACCATGTCCTTAATCCTGGTTTTACGTGGCAGGTCGGGTGTTGGGCGACGAGCAAGTCCAATATCTTCTCCTCCCTCACTTCCTTCGCCAGCCCTGAAAGCGCATGTCCTTGGCTTGAACACCCCACGAGGTCTTATGTCACCTGAAGTGACCGCCGCTCTGGGCAGACGACTTGAGGAAATGATGGAGAATTTGGGTCGCCGAGCGGGGAAGGGGCAGGGTAGGGAAGTTTGATGGCCCTCTCGGCATTTACGACTTCAGGAGTCCCGGTGATTCCGAAGACGTCCCCCAGCCCTTCGCTATCGAGGAGGCGATGTTCGGCAGTGCCTCGTCCAGACGCGTGCTATTCCGTGCTGCCCGTCTATCTCGACGGCATCCCCAGTTTCATTACCGAGAATAAATAAAGTGCTGTCCTCTTCCCTCGCCCTTTCATGTTGACGTTCCACGCCCACCCTTCCGATACACCGACCATCAAGAAGATCGACTCGTATACACCTAATCTACGGATACAGCCTCGAAAAAATTGTTGTACGTAACTTCCTATAACGACAGTTTCGTAAGTGACTAATCTAGCTCAGTGGTAGTTCCGAAATAATAGTGACACACATTTACAGACTCCCAAGTTTCATTATGGGTATTCCTGAAATACTTTTGACAATATTTTAATGTGACATCCTTGGCAAAATAGAAGTTACAAGGCCAAACAGCTTAACGTGGAAAGCAATCACTTTTCTGAGAAATGACTAATTTGTTTAAATCATAATTCAAATTTCAAAGGAAGTAGACAAGCAAAGTGCCTGCTTGCAGTGCTGCATGCCGCCCGTAAGTGATTTTTATTCTGTCACTTTTTGGGTTGACTGCAGAGGGCACGGTTAGTCACTACGGTTATAATAGTAATCAAAATCTGCCCATTGAAATGTCCACACCACAGAATACCTAAGAACAAAGGTCAGAAATGGTAGCACGAGCCAAAACCATGGTGGTAAGCTATTCTCCAATCAGAATCTGCTGACGAGCATGCATGGACAAGGCCCGACACATCAAGAATGTTTCACAGACTGCAAGAGTTAATAAAATGAAATTTAATGCAACCAATAAGAGACTTGATTGTCCTTAACATCAAAGACACTGCCACGCGGTATCGCTTCTGTATCCTTACATGTGCTGTACCTATGCCAAATACCGGGTGCACGAAAATTGCTAGTTCATTATTGAGCAAGTAAACATTTTTCGACATTATCCATTGGACATTCTCGCTATCGGTACATTTCGAACCTAAACGGTTACTTTGGACGGTGTGCTGTAAAAAAATATTGTGACAAGGTTAATAAAGTGCACTATTCTAATCCGTACATTTTCCTGACGTTTCAAATTTTTAAGATGACGTTTAAATTAATATTTCCTCATGTAATGTTAGGTTAGGCTGAAGATAATTCAAAACCGCATTTAAGTTTAATGTAAATTGTGGAAGAAAATATCCACAAATATTTAATTTTGTGTGTGAGGACTATCACAAAGTACCGCTAAGATATAATAATATGTGTGAATTATTTGAAAATTTTCAAATGTTATTGCAATAGGAGTTATATTTATTGGGTGAACAGTTGCACTGCCTTAATTAAAATAAGTAAAGAAAGTTTCTGTTCAAATCTTTCCTGAACCATTCACAAAACAATAAGCATCCTTTTCAGTGTCGAGAAATACTTCAGGAATTAAAATATAAAGTTCCTTAATGAAAAAAATGTTACTGTCATCGCACCCAACAGGAGATACTACGCATGCCTCTACAAAAGTTTTTATGTTTTACTTTTCTATTTTTGTTTTTATTTCATTCCCCTGTTTATTATGACTTCTCTGTTTTTCTTTCCAAAAAAAAATTTCTTTTGTGGGGCAGGCAAAATGAATCAAACTGGTTGCTACAACAGAGTACATGTTTAATAAATCAAGTATAGCCCCTAAGAAAATGTACAAATGGGTTAAGATTTTTTTTTTTTTAGTTGAGCTTAAGCTCTGGCTGACAAATATAGTCAAATTAACCGATTTTCAAATGTTATGGTAGGCAACTCAAACGATTTAGCATTGTGATTACCTCAAAATATGCTGCACAAATTCATGCCTATTCTTTCCAGTGCACATAAATGAATGCCAGTAGCATAAAGGGTGTTAGACACTAATAACACTGCATATGTAATAGGTTTTCGTAAGTAAATTAAAGAAAAACGAAGTATCGTGATGGGTAACTGGTTTGCCGTAGTATTTTTGTGGGAAATATATTTTTTATAGTCAATAAATTTAAATTTATTGTACACAATTTGTGACGCCATAATATTTCGCCTTTGATTCAGGTGCAGATTACGTTGCAGAAATAGTTCACCTTGTCAAAGATAAACTTTTCTGTTTTATTTTTATAGACACTTCGAATCAGGTTATGTCGCGCGTTCTTACAGTCTTCTGGTGCGGAACGCAGCTTCAGACACGTAAGCTCATTAATTGACATACAAGTTACCGCTTGCTTGGAGATTCAAAAAGTTAATTACCTTCTTGAAGAAACATTATTCTTATTACTATCTAGTTTCGTTGAATATTGCATATTAAACTTCTTTAAAATGAGCTGTAGGGGAAAAATCATTTATTCCCTAAAGTTTATCGGATTATAGAGGATGAATGTATTTTCTAGGTATTTCGTTTAATTCGAACTAATTAATACGTTCTAAGTCACAGAGGTATAAATATTTCCAGTGATTTGCCAGCAGGGACATTATGGAGTGTGCTAGCTGAAGACTGAGAGAAAAATTATACTTGAATTCCAAAGTTTTTTTCTCAAAATAAAAAAAAATGTACGTGCTTCATATTTTATGAATAAATGTTGCAAAATTTTACCGCATACGCCTGCTCTAACCGTGCTCAAACGCCAGGAGCTGACGTGAATAGCGCGTACTGCTTTTCTGTTACGCCTTTCCTATATTGTCGCTGTACGTTATTTGACGTTTTGTACACCTATTTTACACTACTATATTGGGATCATATGTAAGAGACATAAATACTACTTCATTATCATTTCAGGGATTGTCACTTCGTTCAAATGCGTCAACGGTTCCGCAAGTACCAATGGATTCAGAACATTCTCAGAAGATAAATGTATAAGAATATGCAATTTATACAATTTTATACCCAACACTTCGTCATGACGTAACCGAAATATCATTCAAACATAGCGTTAAATTTGCACTGATAATTTATTTGTGGCGCTAATAATGGTTATATTGAAAATATAACAAAACATTAAACTTTGACAAAGAGTAAAGTTTTGTTAATGTAAAGTCGATTAAAAATCAAAACGTTTATACTATTTTTCCCCTGGATTCAATAAGTGAAAAAAAAAAAAATACATAAATTGAAATGTAACGTATGTAACAAAGCAATGTTACAGATGCGTATAAATTTCAATTTATTTGTCAATTAACCTAGGTATTTACTATTCTATGACCATAGTTACCACGTGCCAGGAAGAATGTAAGTTTTAATTGTCTATGTATTGAATGTATAAGGTATTGTGGTTTTGAGACTTTAATGACTTCTACAGCTTTTATATCTATGCTAGAAATATTTTGTTTTGTATC
>PNEQ01053110.1:0-34534 GCA_003012365.1 Medauroidea extradentata
GATAAATAATGGAGTCCTCAATCGCAGAAGCAAACATATCGATGTGAGGTATCACTACATAAAGGAAAAAGTTGATGAAGGTTTTGTCAAAGTAAACTATTGTCCGACAGAAGAACAGATAGCGGATTTGTTTACAAAACCTTTGAGTCATACCAAGTTTGAGAAATTTAAAAACAAGTTTATGAGTTAATTTTTTTTTTCTTTCCAAATGACAATTAAGGGGTTGTGTTGAAAATATTAGTTTTATTGTCTTTGGAAGAAAATTTATTGTGCTATGTGCAATTGCTTTATTTGTTATCTAAGAACAATTGTCTATGAAGGCAACAAGAAAAAGAGACTTCTATTATATTCCAAGTTGTAATTTCTGTTTAAAAAAAAATTACGTTTATTACCAAATTATATGCCTGATATACTGCGTGCAATTATTCATTTATTTCAACAGATCCTCCTGAAATAACTGCAATATTAGAAATGCGACAGTAGTTATAATAATGTAATTTAAAAATTGTTAGGTTGAAAATGTCAAAAACACACACTATATATATATACACTAGCTGTCTCGTTGCGGCTTCGCCTGCGTGTACTACAGAAAATAGTAACTAACTTTTAGTGATACTATATTCTATATTATACTATATTCACTGTTTATCTTTAAAACATCGAATACAAACAGATTTGTCCAGTCCACTGCGCTAAGCGTACTTTAATTGCAGAACTTCTTTTTTAAATTCATTTTTATTTCTCTATAAAACAGCTGCCCGGCTGCGGCTTCCACCGCAGAACAGCTGCCCGGCATTTAACAGCTAGCGTACTCAATAACAGTGTAAAGAGCGCGCGCAATACGCTTGTATGATGTCATGTAATTCCCATCGCAAAGTCTTGCACGGGATACGAACCCGTAACCCCACACCTCCCACACCCCAAACTTTATACAATACCTGAGTCGTCAGCGAGTGTTTTCCTAGCTTTTTTTTTCGCGGTCGCAAATTAGATAAAAACAATCCTTGATGCGGATTATATATAATGCTAAAATTTCAGCTCGATCGGTGCATAACTTTTTGAGTTTTTGAAGCGTAAACAAACCAAAATAACATTTATATATATATATATATATATATATATATATATATATATATATATAACATATCCCCCCGCAACTCCACAGACTTAACTACAAATTATTCAAGAGAGGCCATGAGAGTTATTTCGCGTGTACAGGTTATAGTCCAAAGAGGTTTAACTATAAGCAAGAAAATAAAAAGGAAACAAATTTTGAACTATTTCAGGTGTTACGAAAGATTATTCTTAAACACGTTTTATTGTTTTATAGGCTTTCAAGGACGAATTATGAAAAATCCTGAAATTTCTTTTTAGGTATTTGCGTAAGCATCATTTTAAAGAAAAAATCACTTCGATATCTCAGGTGGTTTAAGAGGAAGAGAGGATTTACTGTAAACGAATTAAATGGCTTTTCACCTCCTTAATATAAAAATTTCGAAAAATCGTGAAATTTGTTTCTAGACATTTGTATTTGCGACCTAACGAAGTGAATAAGGTGACGATAGCTCGTCGGGTTCGAGAAATATCAAAGATTTACAAAAAATATATTTCACCCCGTTTCACCACCTTAATAGCCGAATTTCAAAATTTCCTTTCTTAGTGCGCGCCTACGCCACAAGGGGAAACTTCCCTTAAAATTTCACGTTTCTAGGTCCAGTGGTTTGGGCTGGGCAATAAAATACTAAGAAAATAATCGTAAAATTTAGTACTTCGTATTTGGTAATCTCTATATATAAAAATGAAAGCTGACTGATTGACTGACTGACTGACATATCAAACTGCAGCCCAAACCACTGGACCTAGAATCGTAAAAATTTTTGTGGGGGTTCCCTTCAGGTCGTAGGCGAGCACAAAGAAGGGATTGTTTGAAATTCGACCTCAAAGGGGGTGAAAAAGGGTGAAATGTGTTTCCGAAGAAACGTCGATAGAGCTCGAACCCGACGGCCAATCATCGTGATTTTTACTTTAATAGGACACTCGTAAAAATGCATATTAGCCAGTTTAAGGATTTTTCGAAGTTCAACATTTAAGGGGCTGAAAAGTGCTTAAATGTGTTTCCAATCAACTATCGATATCTATCAAACCCTTCGGGATAGAGTGTTGATATTCACTTCAAAATATTGCCTACGTAAATACCCAAAAATTTTTTTTAGGTTTTTTGAAATTCGACCCCCAGGCAGTAAAAGGGGGCAAAAATGTGTTTTTAATCAATCGTCTATATCTTTGAAACACGATTGGATATCGTCGTGATTTTAACTTTAATTAGTTACTTTTACAAATATATATGACAGGACTCAAAGATGTTTCGAAATTCTTTATTTAAAGAGGTGAAAATACGTGAAATGTGTTTTCGATTATCTTTCCATATCTATCTAATCAATCGAGATATCGAAGTGAACTTTGCTTTAAATTGGTGCTTTTGTAAGTATCCCAAGTACCATTTAAAATATATTTTCCGAATTCGGCCCTAAACTGGTTAAAAAAGGGGTAATATGAGTTTTCGACTCACATTCGATATATATCGATCCCATAGTTTTTTTATATAGCGACGTGATTTTTGTTTAGGATTGATGCTTACTCAAATACCTAAAAAGTGTTTTAAGGAATTTTCGAAATTCGCCACCTAAGGACGTGAAAAGGGTCGAAAAGTGGTGAAAAGCGTTTTCAATTAATCGTCGATATATCTTGAACCCAGCAGGCTAATGTTGTGTTTTTTACGTCCACGAGATACCAATAAAGTATTCTAAAACGTGATTCAAGGGTTTTTCGAAATTTACTCTCTTAAGTGTTGAAAAGACCTTGAACTTGTTTTAGATAAATCCTCGATATCTATCGAACCCGTCGAGATATACAATTAATTTTTGCTTCAGAATGATGATTACAGAAATTATCGCAAAATTGTTTTCAGATTTTTCGAAATTCGATTTCTCAACACTGTGCAGGGGTGATAGGTGTTTTTTTTATAGTGAATGATCGATTTTGATTCGACTGAACGGGCTAATGTGTGATTTATACTTCAGTTGGCTACTTATACAAATGTCTAAGATGTAAATTTAAAATATTTCGAAACTCGACACCCAAAAGGGTGAAAAAGCACAAAATTTGTTTTCCATCAACCCACGATATCTATCTAACCAGTAGCGATATTGAGGTGTTGTTCGCGTCAGAGTGATGCTTATGTAAATTTTTAAAAAAAAAAATATGTAATTTTTTTCTTTATAAGAAACGTGATTATTAAGAATAAAACTAAGTTGGTCAATATTCAAGGCAGACGATCATAAAAGCAGGAACGAGCAGCGAGAAATAACCTATACAGGAGTTTCACTCTACAGTAACCTATCGAGACGTGGTGTTGAACAACCTCTATGAGCCCAGGACACAAATATTTTATTAATTTTTTTTAATAAATTTTATTTTCATGAATTATTTCCACGTTACGTGACGCAGTTGTTTGTTACTCAGGTCTAAATTCCGGGAGGTACTGGGCTACAATTCCGTTAAAAGCTGCGTGCAAACGTTCAATTCTGACACACAAAAACTACAAGGCAGATCGAATTAGTGCAATTTACATGTAGTCTTTAAAAGGGGTAAAATTGCAGTTCGCTTTCCACTTAGGTTCCTCTACAATATCAGCTGACATATCGTCGGTATACTGCCAAATGTGATTAAGTCATAAATGTTATTTCGTTTAAAAACAGTAATAAATTGTAGATATTAACAAAAATGTGGTATGTTACTATACTGTGACACAACAGTACGAAACGACTACTTTAAACTCGGGAAATTGTTCGTGAACAACATATACATATTCCTAGCATTTTTATAATTTTATCTCATTTTGACTTGGCCACTTTTGACAGTAAAACGACGATGTAATATCTCACTTATCTCAGGTTTGGGGCACCAAATACGTTTCCGCGAAACCTTTACCCTCTGAAACTTTGTAATGTCAATAAAGTTAAAGAGAATATTTTGAAAATATATAATTGAGGGCACCGTCCCCAATGGTTGTGCACAGGGTAAACAGATGTTTCTTATTCGATTAACCTCTTACCTTAGGTGTCTGTAATTACCCCACAGCGTCAAATAGGCAGGGCTATAAATATGGCCCAGGCGATGTCGCTGTTAGTGGCAGGGACATACTTAAGACTGCTTTTCACGTGGACAGCTATAGCTATTTATCCTGCTGCAGAATTAGTTCAACTAGCCGCTTGGACATTCTAACACTTGAAGACTGAAGTACCAATCTTCTGTACAAAGAGGTTTTTTAATTAAAGTAAATATTATCAGTTACGAATAATACTCGCGAGCAAAGCCGCGCGGGACTGCTAGTGTGTATATAATCTTTAAATTAGACAGAATTGTACTAAGCATAAACATTTGTAAATTCGATTATTGTTTTAGTTATTAAATGGAATAAGTGTTGTATATTTTAGATGGTTATTGTATTGATTATAGATTTCATTTTACTAACCGTTTTGTTCGGAAAGAAAAAGTTTATTTTAATATCTCTATAGCTGTTTATAAAAATTATATGGAATTAAAAATTTTGGAGGATGTTAAATTTTAATTATTTGACTTAGATTCGTTTCATGTATATTGTATTTTGGCTTCAAACGAAAATTTTCACGAATTTGAAATATCATTCCATTTTAGGGGTAGTTACTGGAAGTTTTAAATTTAATGAAAGAAAAATATATATAACCAAAATTATTTTAAAAAGTCAATACAATTTTTAAATTTAATTTGTATAGTTTTTAATTTTTTATTTCATTTTCGATGATTTACACTCCTTAAATTTTAAACAACATGATTTATCTCGTTTTTACGACGATTTTGTACAAATGTCTGGATAAGGAATTGTGTAGAAATTGCCTGAACATTTTGGTAACATAAGGTAATTATTTTTGGGGTAATTTTGAGAACGAACAAGGGCCATTGCGAACGAACGTACAAATCTAATCTACTTAACGTGCATTCCGTCAAACATCCAGGACGCCCTACACTATCTGTTCAGATGTTTAGTACTCTGTTCCAGCGTCTTTCAGAAATGGGATCATTCGCACCACAAACACGGGATCGTGGCAGACCTCGAAAAACTCGCGCTCCGGATTTGGAGCAACGGGCATTAGAACCTATGGAGGCCAACCCCGAGTGTCCGACGGATAGCTGCAGCTGAAGGTGTCGTAAAATCCGTTGTCTGCAGGGTCCTCCATGAACAGTTACTGTATCCCCACCATGTTTAGCGTGTCCAGGGTCTGCTGCCACACGACTGGGCAGCCAGATTGCAATTCTGCTAGTTGTTTCTCAAAATGTATGCACATGATCTGCGCTTCGCTGCGAAGGTGTTGTTCACAGATGAGGTGGGTTTCATGAGAGACAGTATCAATATCCATAATACACACATACGAGTCGATGCAAACCAGTATGCACATGTCGAGAGAAGACACCAGCACAGGTATAGTATCAACTTTTGGGTAGGCATTTACGGAGACAGACTCCTAAGTCCATACGTTCTACACAACACATTGAATAGTGCTGGGTATCTTAGCTTCTTTCGGAACCAGTTAACTTTGTTGCTGGAGGATGTCCAACTACAAGAAATACTGCACACGTGATTCATGCATGATGGGGCACCGGCCCATTTTCAGCTACGGGTATGACGACTATGGTGGAAGGCTGTATTGCAATGAATGGCGGTCAGGTGTTGTGACGAGTAGTTCAGGGACATGATGGTGTTCATGCTCAGTAAATATAGTACATTATAACTTGGTAGATACTACGTTTACGACTTATGTGTATAGGACCGAAATGTCTTCATTTGATGCGTAATTATTGGTACCTATATTACGGGACATTCTATATATAACTTTTAACTAATACTTGAGCAGTCTGCATAGATAGAAGGTATAACGATATGTTATGTGATGATTATTGTTCTAGGAAAATTAACAATTTTACAACAGAACGCATTCTAATAAACAAGGTTCTTTCTTGAGAACTAAAAATTTAAATAAAATATTTCAGTAATTGATTGTAGAGTAAATTAAGCAATTTTTTAAAACTACCAATTAAATATTGCCTTGTACCATTGTTTGTTGTTAAAAAACCGTATTCGAGAAAAATTAGTATTATGTGACAAGTAGTTGTGTAAACGCGGCAAGCGTGATATCTCGAGTACGTGACACTGTCAGGTCTGCGTTACTAGTGTCTAATCAATATAGTTTCGTCATAGACGTTGCTATGGTAACACATGTCAACATAATTACAGTTACCGCAGTTAAAAAATCTTAGTTCACGTCTGGGAGGTAAACTGTGCTACTGGTGTTCAGATCATTAACATATTTAGATATAGTCTTAAAAATACAGTTTTCAAATTATTGCAGTTGTAATATGTGCAGCCAAAGCAGTTACTAGCAAGACTTGCGATGAAATATTTTACCGTTGCGTTCATGTTGATCAGAAACTGGATTGTCTCTGGTAGCAGTATATTAAGTATAATTGGAAATGAAAAGCAAGAATTCCACTTGATGCATTGTGCCATAGCAGCGATAGACAAGTACTTCACTGATGGAAACTACTTTCTCGTAGTGGATGTAGATGCACGTTGTCTCTCAGACAACACTCCAGCTGCAGTTCTCAGGAAGATACACAAGTCTATGGTTCCAGTGCTCGTCAGAGACAACTCACCACTACTACAAGACTACACTGCACACAAGCGAACAGACAACTACGAGAATACAGTAGGTTTCATTAAATATCTACCAGAACTACCTGACAAGTGCTTCATTGATGCCAACACTACAGAGGCTCCTTACTGGAGTTATAGAGCACTGTATCTTGTAATACTGGCTAACTCATCACAATTAAGTGACGAGAAAATGCAGAAAATGTTCGACGACTGCTGGACTAACTACAGTATTATGAACATCGCATTATTATTTATCGACTCATTTGTCGAAGTAAGGCGGATTGATATTCACACTCCAGTTACTTTTGCGACATATAACCCCTTTACAAATGGTATTACTTTGACGAGAACGAATACCTGTTCCCGCAAATATTTACAGGTTTTTAGAAAACGTTTCCCAAATATGAATGGGTAACTACTAAAATGATCACTGTATAATGAAGTTGTTAAGTTCATTAGTGAGGATAAACCTGATGGAACTAAACACTACGAAGGCCCTGAACGCATACTGTCAGAGACATTAGTGAAATACTTGAATGCGACTGTAGTGTTTGATTCGTCCATTCAAGAAATTCTCCATAAACATGAAAAATCAAGCAAGTCAATTCAAATCACTCCGAATATAATGTTTAAATTTTTTTAAAATCGCATTATTTATCCTCATAAGCAATATTGTGGGACCATTGCAGTTCCAAAAGCATCTCGCATACCTTTGTACGTGAACATAATCCTGCCATTTACGAAAGAGACATGGGCGTGTTATATGTGTATGGTAGTAATAATTTGTGTTGCATGGTGGGTAATAACCAACCTTGACACGGGAAGAAATATTGGGAACACATTTCTTGAAACTTTGCGCCTAGTCGTACTTGGAGTAACAATTCGAGATCCTCGCTACTTCATTCAGAGGTTTTTTGTTGTTAATGTTCTTGTATTCAATATTTTGCTCGCTAATTCTTACCAAGGATCTATAACGAGTTATCTTACAATTCCTCGATACTATCCTGACATAAAATCATTTAAGGATATTTTATCTTCACAGTTAATGATTGGCTTGTACGCAAAGCCCTCCGATATAGTTCAAGCCGGTTGATTTTTCAGTGGCAGATGACATTATTCAAAAAATTTAGTTTTTAACGAGTTGGGAAGAGGGTTTTAAATGGGCAGCCTTCCACAGGAACATCAGCGTTTTCGGATCTAAGTACTATTTTGACTATATTTTTTCTAAACCTTGTTGGTTTCGAGACGGTCGACCGTTGCTGCATGTGGTTGACGACTGCTTTTGTAGATCGCCAATCTCATTTACTGCGTTTAGTTCTAGCAACCCGTTTCTTCCCCAACTTAACATTCTTGTTACTAGATTATTGCAAGGAGGACAACTTTCGAAGTGGGATAATGATTTCGTTAGAAAATTCAGTTTACGTTCTCTGAAACAGACTGCAGTCTCTGATAAAGTTCCAATCGAAATAATCCACCTGCAGACTACATTTTACCTGTTTGCGTTTGGTGTGATTTTAAGTTTGATTACTTTTCTAAGAGAGATTGTGGTTTATAAAACTATGTGCAGTGATACTATATAAGAACAGAAATTAATTCTTCTTAAAGAGAAACGTGTCAACTTACAAATATATGCAGTGTTATGTGGCCAAATCGAAAGTGTCAAATTGACGAATTGGACTAAAGAAAATATTCCTTTTTCTAATATAAAAACTATGAATAGATATGTTTTTGATAAAATGGAGAATTTTCTTACTTAAACTATCATAAAATATGCTTTTTTTCTATGCAGTAACATAAACCACTAATACTTGTTTTGCAGTTAACGTAATAGTTAATATTCTTGACGTTATTCATTAACCTATTTCTAACGTGGTTTAAGTAACACGTAAATGTGTAAATTTGTGCATGCATATACAATATAGGAGACTTGTTTCATTAAATCAAATTTGGTTATTTAAATAACAATGGAATTGATAATTTTTCTTCTAATAAAGTAATATAAGACTTAATAAAGTGTTTAAATAAGATCGTTTTATATTTTCGTAGCATAGCTTGGTGTCATGTCACACGGGATACAATTAGACAACTGTACAGACATACGCACAGTGCTCATTCACATGGACTTCGGTAAATATTGTATGATTGCGAAGAAGGACAATACCTGGCACATGTTTAACAAATTATTTAAAATACATAGACGTATGCATGACTTTACAAAACGTAAAAGTACTGTAATTTAAGTGTCTTTGTTTCTACTAATATTAAAATAATAAAACATTCTGAATTGGATTTTTTGCATAGAGAATATGGGAAAAATTTACGTACTAGAAACGATAAAAATTAGTAGACCTAAATAAAATAAGCAACTGAAGTGAAATAAATTATGATTAAACGTGGCATATTGTGGACATGTCTTAGTTTCGCTACTAAATAATATAAATTACTACTTTTGAATACAATTAAGTGTGTGTTTGAGCGCGCACATGAGTGTACGTGTGTGTTAATTCCGGGTATGACATCTCAACATATAGCGGTTATACGGCAACGAGAAAACATAATTAATTACAATTATATATACATGAGTACGTCGTTTCAATGTTGAATGGGAATAAAATACTTACAAATTAAATTATATTGCTTTAAAATAAAAAGTTAGCATTTCTTTGATTTAACTATTTCTTACGATTGTTTGAAAGTTGCTGTCCCATGTTCACTGGCAAATTATTAGAACATATACTTAAGTCTTAAATTGAAACACCCGGGCTCCTACCTGTCTGTGTGAAAGGAGTGACCGGAAAGACAAGAGAAATTGAAATAAAAATGTTCCGGCAAACTTAAAGACGAAACATTCGCGGTAAAAGCTCAATTGATTCTTAAAACATAAAAGACTTAACCTACTCACACGTGAAGAAAAACTGAGAGTCCTTGGACACACACGCTGGCAACGCTGACGTCCGTGACAAACTTAAGTGCTCGATTGAAAATAATTTTACTCAACAAACCCTCACACTCAAAACAGAATAGGCACTTTAGAAAAACTTTAATTTTTATATTTGATTTACTTACATGAAACACTTTCAAAATCTTTACTTAGGAGTTACTTGGAGTTAGTGTGGACTAATTTTTAAAATACGTGAAAACACTTATTAGAATATTTATGCTCGCCGGTAGGGCTGAAAAAAAAAAACACTTTGATGAGCTTAAATCGTTACAATAATAAAATATAATTTATTTTTGAAATAAAAATCTCTGGGGCTTGAAACACCTATGTCGGAGAAAGCGGGGAAGTTGGCTCCCCTGGAAGTATTGTCCAACGAGCAAGATTAAGTACAACAAAACTCTTCACGTTTACAGACTCAGGGGTTTCCTGCTCTTCATTTTAGATACAGCATCGAAACTTGATATAGTGCACTTTTTTGAGGATAATGAAGTAGATAAAAAATATTATTATTTTCTAAAATCTCTCACCCTAGGTCAAACACATAATCTAGGCACAATTTACCATAAAGTAGAGAAGATATTGAGTTTGGTTAAAAATTGATACTAGGTTCAATCAAAGTTCCTCGGCTAGGGATAAAATTAAAATTTATGTTCTATTATATATGGTGCTCAGTCGTGGAACATAACTTTTAACTCAGGACCACTGGGTTTGAGTTCGTTGACAAAGATTAGGCACACCAAACTCTAATGGAATAACATTTTAAGAGTTCATTTAAATTTTGTAAACGTAAATATAGTAAAATAAATTTTGGTGGAATTATCCAAGTCAATATTTGAAGTGGTCGACCTTGTCCACAAAATGGATATACATAGGGACGTTAGAGGCATAGGTATTCAAAATAGCTATTCTTACAACGTAGATCTGAAGTTCTCGGCGTCTTCAAATCGGAAGCCGTTGCTTTGTCAACCACTCAACAAAAGAGGTATAAAACCTGCAATCAGCTCAGAGAAACCTCTCTATAGTAGATAAATACTCTTTACTTACAAATTAAAAAGAACTAGACTTATACTATGTACAATCATTTGATAATTAAAATTTTAAACACATATGTCAAATTCACATTAAAATATTAACCAGATGTTGGAATAAATTAAGAAAAATATTTAAATAAACAATTATGCAACAATTTGGTAATATTAATATATTCATAAAGTATTTGCAATATTTTCAAAGAAGAAAAGTTGTATGAGCGTTTTTAGAAATGCAATAACAATCTCACGTAGCTTCTATTTAATTTAACGTCTATGATAAATAATTATGAGTAGCTATAAATAACTATGAATAAGAGATTTTCCTAATCTAACACAAAACAATAATAATATTACATTAATTAAGTTCAACAAAATTACTTTATTAAGGTGGTAGCTGTCAAAACACAAAAACTTCTGTTGTTTTTTTTTTTCTTTTTTTCTAACAAAGGCTTTCTTGGTTCATTAGATCATCAAATTATATAAACAAACTTTAGAAACTGTGATGATCTAGTTACAGCGATCAGTATGAGCGAGATGTAGGTTACGGCTTTATGGTCAAGTTATAGGTTATGTTATGTGTACAGCAATGAAGCTTTAAGTTTGTCTTTGCACTTATTATTCAAACTGTGTGCAGGCTTTGTGATTGTTAAAATATCTATCACTTGATACGGTGAACATGACATTGTTTATATTAATTTTTAATTTTATGTACGGACATTGTCGGCCTCACGACACATTAAAATACAGCGTTAGTGTATTGATGGTCGAGTCGTTCATCTGAAACGCATTGACGGGCGATAAACAGAATCATGCTCGCTTTTTTGACGAAACGTCTTTCCATTGACGTGTCGTTCTGACGACAGAGAGAAAACACGAACCATGCTCGGCCTACTGGTGTGTCATATTCGAGAGATCACGCCTGCCACTTTCCCACCTTGACTTGCCATGCATGTCACGTAACACTTTATTTAACCCTTTAATCTACGAATAATGAAAATAGCATATACATGTGTCTATTTATGTATATATACATTTATGTTCATACAAACGGAAATACACAAGTGTGTGTTTATTTATATGCGTAGTTTCTTATACTCTTCATTATTGAAACGTTTCATTCGAGGTTCTAGGTGGTTCAGAGATGTTAACTGGTTTTGAAAAATAGGTAACTAAAACGAGTTTTCTCAAAATACGGCAAAATAAGAACGCTACATTCAATATCTTATGTCTAAGTAGTTAGTTAAATAAATAATACACTGTGTAGTAACTATACAATGAGCAGTGTATGTAACTATATTTGACAGAACTATGAAGGTAAAAAATTACAGTTTGTCTCCTAGTTCAAGTTAATTTAACAAAACATTAAACAATGTGAAAAATTAAACAAATTAAGATTCGCACAGTTCTTCAATACTAGGACTATATGAACACCAGTAAAAAGTGCGAAATGTGTGCTTTAAATAGTAAACACACTTGTGATAAAGATTACATCAAATGACAATTTTTGTGGAAAAGTCGTATACACGTTATTAATTCTTGCAATATGATTACATAAATACATTTCAAACTAACATTTGTGTTACTTACCTAACGTATTTGTCGCAGGGTGGAAATATATTTACATACCGGTAAAAAACAAACGCACCCACAAGGATTTTTTTACATGGACATTTTCTCCTGCAGAAATATCATAATATGACAAGTTATTGTGCTGAAATTAAAAGGAAAAAATAACGAATAATAATACAAAACATTTTTTAAAATAAATATACTTTCTGTGAACACTGTGCTTCGTCAAAAGAATGAAACTGGATAAAGGAAAATGCAGGAAATTAATGCAATACTTTTACTTGAACGAAACAGTATTCCTGCAGATGAAGAAGGTATGGTAGCACAGTACAATTCCCAAACAAGATAAACAAATACATTTCTTCCTTATTGCACTAAGGTCCATAAAACCGCATGTATTCAAAATAATTAGATTACATAGTACAAATAATTTCCAACATTTATATGTAATGATTTTGAGATACCTGCTCCCTTTCAGAAATTAAAAAAAAAAACAAACTAAAATAGCTTAAACAGGAACCCGCAATCTTAAAGACACTATCACTCCACCACACCCATATGGCCTCTCTATCGTGGAATGTTGATAATTTCATATTTGTAGGAAATAATGTGATTTTTTAGATGCACTTGCGACTAAACATTTCTTCTATAACATTTTCAGAATGCAGATACTCTGATAAAGGAACGTAAAAGACAAAATATAAAGGTAGGGCAAATAAAATACACGCAACGAAAACCAACAGACTTAATGAAATTATTTAAAAATGTAATAAATTTGAATTCGTGGGCTACATGTTTAAAGTTACATAAAACTTAATTTATTTCTTATTTAAGGAAAATAGTGAAGTTAAATTAACTATTGCCTCGAAAGTATGTACAAAAACATTTTCTCACCCGTTTTGCGCTCACGATTTTATTTATATGTATATTTTTTAAAGTTATTGCAGACCGTCTTTTATTACACATATTTCAGATGATTACTTCCTTTATGTACACACAGTTAAAGTTTAATGATTTAAAAAACAATACGGTTGTGTCTGGAATAATAGTCTTTTAAAATTTACCTATGCTATGAGATGGGTGGATTAAAAAAGCTAATTAGAGATATAAGTAGCACCAAACAGAACTCATTTATTACAAAAAGTATGTTTTCAGAAAGTTTTCAAAGAAAATTTTATTAGTTTGTTGGACATAATTTCATATTAATAGTCAAGCGTAAAAAATTAACATATTCATTCAATTTTTTACGAAAATTCTGTACGGTATTGTATGAACGTGATTGTATTTTAGTCAAACTTCAAGCTTTCAAATATTTTGGTAAGGTTAATTCTTATTTGTTACGATTTTATTTAAAGCATCACAAATCTTAACACTTCGTTTATTATATGCTTCAATTGTCTTTTTTTAACTCTTATTTAATACGTACTTGTTCGTTATTCAAGTGGGATTGTGAAGTATTTAATTTTGAATTCACGGAGAATATTATTAGTTCATTGCTAGGCATTTAGGTAACCGTGCTTAGTTTGAGAAGCAAGACGCAGCGTCTCTTCGAGTTTTACATGTTTCTATCTTTGCCGTGGCGAGAGTAAGTTGATTAATTCAGTTTTTCATGTTATTTAACGTATCAGAGCCACCTGCATGTATGAATGAATGTAACGACATTTTTTCAATTAAAATTTTTAACACACTTCAAAACTTTCGAATGATTTTTACTCCCCGCATGCGTTAAGAATTGATGACAACACAATAAATGCATATCTATGACGTATGCTGGCTGGGACAAATAATTTTAAAATAATTACCTTTTCAAACTAGTCATTTTTAAATATATTGTAAGTAATAGGCTAATATTCATTATTTGCATATATTAAAAAAGGAAATATAGCAATAGTTTAAAAATTAAAGGGAAAAAAGTGTCTTTGATAGCCCTGTAGACCGCATAGATTAAACATAGTAATAAGATTATAAGAATAAGATTTTGATCAACAGTAATTAGGATGTCAAACAATTCACGTAAAACTTAATTTTCGAATAAACAGAAAATTAAAAAAAAAAAAAAAGTCACTGACAAAAAATTAACGTTCAAGAATAAAACTCTTAGACTATTCGCTACTTGCTTTTCACAATGTGTCTACATTTACGAATATCTAGCTATAAAATATAAGACAACTGATATCAAACTCTGTGCGCTTATCAATGCAGTATTTGAGCTTCAACTTATTTGTAATAACGTGCCATCTACTCATGCTGACTCACTCGGCAGCTACGCGAAAGGTTAATTTACATGTTGGGGAACCGTGAAAGAAATGTGGCAATCACTGGGTGTAACTTTACATTGATACGCCTTTCTAAAACATTTAGAAGTAAAAACCTTAGACCGTCTGTTTGAAGTTTGACTAAAGAGACTTTTATAAACGCTTAAAATAAATTAATCCACGAACTTCTGGAATTCAGAAATAATAATGAATGAAACTAGTAAATAAGAAAAATAACATAGAAAAAACATAGGTTAAATAAATATAGCGTTGAAACATAAATGAATCTGTAAATTGAGAAACATTTACGTAATGCGGTGTAAGACAAATTTTAACAATTCCTTAATTATTTTGAAACCCGAAAAGGTTACGTTGCAATGTTTTATTTAAGCCAAACACAGCAAATAAATCTCCTATATCTGGAAAGTCACAATTCTAAAGAAGTTTACACACATCAGAAGGTATATCGATAGCAAAACTTAACTAATAATTAATACTTAACAAACCAAATAGTTGATTTTTCTCTCGCAAAATTTAGCGAAACAAATACAAGTTATCTCAGGTTAAAACAATGTCGTATCTGAACAATTCCTTTATCACTATCATCAGCCTGACAGTAAATACTGCATAATTGTGTCACATCAAACACAAAATTAATCTTTTTTTAAAACTTAAAAGCTGATCTCCTAATGTCATGATTGTAAACCTCGAGTTATTTATTACCTAGCCACAGCAATTTTAAAATAGGACAATTGAACTTATAAGATCTAACGAAACATCTTAGCCTAACTTTCTATGCCGAGCCTTACGTAACTTAAAAAGTAACAATTTCTATTATTCCAATATGTTAAATTTACTTACAAAGTACTGGAAAGACACCCGAACTCAAACTACCACAACCACCTAATGTCGGCTAAATCAACCATCTTAACAACTATGTTTGTGAACATCTCGTGTTGTTATGTGTTTTTTGTGGTCACCTACACCTTCATTATCTTCGAACATTTCTTAAATTCAGTTAAAACCAAAGACGCAATAGAATAAAAAAACCAGTAAGTTTTTGTTGCGCCTCTATAAATTGACCCGAGTTTGCCTAACTTATACCGGCTCGAAACTTCCATTACCGTTAACAGAATTTCAAACCGTCGTAAGTATTTGGGTGTCACAGGGGTGGAGACGGGGGTTTGCAATTGTACTTGTGTCGAAACAAACGGCAATCGGGAAGACTAGAAAGCTTCAACTAATCTATCACGTAGACTTCACATAACGATAGAGGGAGGGGACAAAGTGCATGCACTATTACACTGGCCGTGCCGTGGATTCTGGGCCACATACGCGCCACTTAGTAAGAATTGTGCTGCAAAAGTTAACTTAGTATGCTAGAACGTTCTGGTAACCTTTGAGCTGAGTGTTACCCTCTTCAGCCAGAGAGGCCTCGACCAAAGTTTCTTAAAAGTTCTGCTCACGAACATTATTACATTCAGTAATAGTATGCTGTAAATATGCATTGTGGTATATACATAAAGCAACGAAAATTAACGTAAACACAGTGCAGTTTCATTAACTCTCTTGCTTCACCTACGAGTAATTTAGATGTTCATTTGTGTTGCTTATACCGTTAGAGGCATAATTTTGGAAAAAGTAATATAAGTATTTTTAAAACATGGTTTGTTATCACATTTGGTAAAATTGTTGACAAGCCCTTTACAAAATGTGCTCTGTTACTGTACTGTAGGAATACGCTAAGTGTGTCAGAATTTCTAGTGTTTTGGTTATTAGGTGCATTGTTATATTAAAATAGTTTTCAATTTATCGCACCAGGAACAAAAGCCTTATACCATTTGGCTGTAGAAATGAGATATTGTGCTTCTGAAAACTTACTGCATGAACAATTTCTAATGTGTGAAATAATACGTGTAGGTTATTAGTCAAAATTTCTTCGGAAAGTTGGCTAAAGTACACGAGCATGTTGCAAATGATCTCTTTCACTCTTTTAGAGAACGGTGGTATAGTAGGCTTATATGTTTAATGTTTTCTGATTTAAGTAACTCGGTTATAACAGGCAATGTTTTATTGACTCACGTACTTTGTGCAAAAAATATTTACACGAGCTTGTACAAGGAAAATTAGGCCACATCAACGATTTAATATTATGTACATAATATTTAAAGTATGCCTAGATTCCAATTTACCAGTCATTTACCTGTTAAACGACACATTATTTACTTTTTCCTTGTATAAAACATTTATAATTTATTTCATTGTGATGGTTTTGTTTTCAGATAAAATCGTCTAACAATTTTACTGCATCATGCGAAAGGTAAATTAGGTGTGTCCATTAAATATTTTTATGATTTTGCTATAAACAAGTAAGTATTATAAGAGATGATGATAGTATTTCCCAGATGTAGTGAGCTAGGGCAGCAGTGTGTTGGTTCATCAAAAGCGTTAATTCACGTGTACACTGATTATTTTGTAAGTTATGTTAGTTAATACACAAGAAAGTGGTTCATATTTATAAAGTCAAGAACATAAATATCATTGAATAAATTATCTTAAAAGAATAATAATAAATTGGATTTTGAAATACGTAATAGTTTCAAATATTATTATTTGAATAACTGAAAACAATTTGTTACTGTAACATTAAATAATGCATGTGTGATAACTAACCAACTACAGTATAAAAATGTTCTAATTTTTTTTTTAATTTTTATGCTTGTAGTCCTGGTTTTGTAAACTATACATAACATTGTTGCCGTATATTCGAAATGAAACATTTCATCATTACATTCTCTCCTCCAGCACCCTTCAAAACGCAACGCAGACTCTGCACAATCAATCACCCTTCTTGGAATTATAATAAATGATCTTCGTTAGTACAATGCAAAAACTTGTAGATTGACCTACTAGAATATTTCTCGGAGAAATATTATGAAGCTTAAAATCAGACAAAATACCAACATACAAAACGGAGTTTGCAGGTGTCGTACATCAATCGGCGTTTTCTCTGGTATTGTAGTCAATTTCAGAGACCGTAGGTTGACTTTATGAACAAAATCATTCTTCCACTTCATAAATTGACCTCCTTCTAAAAGTCGAGAAACTAAAGAATTAATAATGGGGAGAAAGGGATTGCTAGAACTGAACGCATACAATGACCCTGGTGATGTAAAAAAACAGTCTTCAACCAAGTGCACCAATGGTCGACCGTCTTGAAACCACTGAGGTTGTGAAAGAAAGTATTCAAGCCATACTCGAGGTCCGGCAACACTGATGTTCCTGTGGAAGGCTGCCCAATTCAAACCCTCTTCATAACTTTTTAACAGAAACAATTTTGACAAAATTTCCTCGAAATTTGTAAAATCAACCTCATTGCTGACTTCAGCAACATCGGCGGAATCCACATATAAGCCAATCACGAGCTGTGAAACCAAGACATCCCTATAAGACTTCATGTCAGGATAGTATTGAGGAATTGTGAGATAACTGGTTATAGATCCTTGGTAAGAATTAGCAAGCAAAATATTGAATACAAGGATATTAACAACAAAAAATCTCTGGACAAAATAACGAGGCGCTCGAATTGTTCCTCCAAGTATGACAAGACGTAACGTTTCCAGTAATGTGTTCCCAACATTTTTTTCCGTGTCAAACGTGGCTATTACCCACCATGCAACGCAAATTATCACTGACATACACATATAACACGCCCATGTATCTTTTGTAAATGGCAATATTACGTTCATGTACAAGGGTATGCGTAATGCTTTTGGAACTGCGATCGTTGCACAACATTTGTCAAAAGGATAAATACTTCTAGGTAAAAATTTATATGAAAGCAGATATGTATTTATGGAAACTGTTTTGTTTCCTATATTATGCTCACTGAAAACGCTTTGAAAAGAAAATTTTAGCACCTGAGTTGCATTAAGATACTTCACTAAAATATCTGCTAACATGCATTGATGAATTTTATCTACATTACGGTTATTCATTATGGTAAATTGCAAAGTTCCGTTTTTAACAGATAATGTTAGCTCTTGACCGTTCATACTCGGAAAATGTTTTCTAAAAAACTCAAAGTATTTCTCGGAGGAAGTATTCCAGTTCGCAAAATTCAAACAATCCGCGAAAGGATTGAACGTCACGACAGATGTTGTACCTTTAGAATCTAAATTCCCGAATTCGTCAGAAGAATGGACGAATAGTAATGCGATGTTCATTATACTGAAGTTACTCCAGCAGTCGTCGAACATTTTCCTCATATTATCTTCACTTAATTGTGAAGAGTTAGCCAGTATTACAAGATACAATGCTCTAGAACTCCAGTAAGGAGCCTCTGTAGTGTTGGCATCAATGAAGCACTTGTCAGGTAGTTCTGGTAGATATTTAATGAAACCTACTGTATTCTCGTAGTTGTCTGCTCGCTTGTGTGCAGTGTAGTCTTGTAGTGGTGGTGAGTTGTCTCTGACGAGCACTGGAACCATAGACTTGTGTATCTTCCTGAGAACTGCAGCTGTAGTGTTGTCTGAGAGACAACATGCATCCACATCCACTACGAGGAAGTAGTTTCCATTAGTGAAGTACTTGTCTATCGCAGCTATGGCACAATCCGCCAAGTGGAATTCTTGCTTAATACGGCCATTGAATCGTAATATGCTGCTACCTGATGCAATGCAGTTTTTTATTAAAATCATTGTAATGAAAATGCAAATCATTGCAACTCTCACTAGTAACTTGTTTGGCTGCATGGATTAAAACATTAATAAATTCAGTAACAAATATTAAATGTTGTTTTAATACCCGCATCAGGTTGACTCCTGTCACACGATCAACCGTCTAATTGCGTACACTTCAACTCACTGGCCTGAGCTAGATTCATATATTATTCTTGTGATAGCTTTATTATTATTTCGACATGGCGTAACTATGGTAACGTGCATAACGTAACACTATCGATAATACTCAAGTCACGCACACCTGATGTATCATGTTCAAGAGATCGTGTTTGCTACGTTCTGTCTGTCACTTAACATGCATGCCTCCTATGTCACGTCACCCTTTATATAACAATTTTCAACGCTTATAATGAATATTGCTTTTGTATGTTTGTATACAATATAAAATGTGTAAATATACTCGTACAAACAGCTGGTAGTTTTAAATTTTTGTATAAGTAATTACGGAATACAATGACGGTAAGTGTAACTATACACAGTTGTTCTTGCTGATCCAAAATGTGTACAGGTATTTTATTGGAAAACACAAATTTATACACAAATGCATTAGACAATTTATGTAAAATTACTTTTTTGAATGTACCTGTACAAATACAGTGATCTACGGTAATATTACACGTAATGTTGAGTTTTATAACCGTACTGTCTATGTATAAATACACTGATTCAAATGTAAAAAATGCTTGTTTCACAGTGCAGTTTGGAAACGACAAAATACTTATCAATTTATTCGAGGAATTTGCGTAGGTACACTATTTTAACAATTTCACCATCTCTGACGTACATACGTGATGACGTATGTATAAATAGTATTTACTAACACGTAAACTTACTATATTTTATTACGATATACAGTTTTAAATTAGCATTAACTGTTGTGTCTGTAACCTCGAACTATACTCTAGTTTTATCTATGTTCTTCTCAAAAATATTTTTTTCTAAACGAAGTTGTAGTCATTTAAAAAAATATATATAAACTTACTTGAAACACAAATTTTCAATGTGATAGTGTACTTGGTACAATAAGCTTGACCGTCGCCCAATAATTAGGTCGTGCAATAAATTAGTTGTAAATTTAAGCAAAAATACGCGTGATAAGAAAGAAGAAAAGGTTTTCCCTTGTGTATTTGGAACAGCTTCCTAAAATAATCCCAATACATGTCAAGAACAACTAATTAAGATGGCTTTTTATTCTGGAATGAATGGATCCCATTCCACAAACCACCTCCATTTATAATCGTCGGTGGTCTCGTGGTTACTGTGTTTAATGGTAGCTGTAAGTTCGTGTGATCGAATATTCACAGGGTCAGAAATTTTTGTTATTTAAATATAGTCGTAATACACTCGTTTATTGGTTAAGTTACAAATCACTTCTGAAATTATTAAATCTTTCAAATGTAACTCACATTAAAGTTCCAGAAAAAAATTCTAATTTTGCCCCACGTTGCCAGTTTATTTCAAATATACTGTATAATATTTTTATTTCGTTTTTATTTAATTTAATTGTGGTTATTTTCCTTTGAAGTACATGTTATTTAAAACGTCATGGTGTTAAAATATATGTACCGTAGCACTGTTATTATACGTGTATATTATTGGATTTATGCCGTTATGTACTGTAAAATGACACGGACATAAGTTGTGTAAAATTACAGGAACATAACTGGAGATTGTACTGCCACGTACATTCGTGTAAAATTACACAAAACGTTTTTACAGCGCAGGTTGTTAATTAATGACATTTAAAACTCTCCGTCACGCTGTAGGGGATGCTAAGGCAAGTTAAATGATACAGGGTACTTGGTGTCGCAAGTGCTGGGAAATGTCTGAAAAACAATACATATGTTGTGGTCTGTGATGTATGTATACTATGTTTGAATGGCAACAATTGGAGCATTTCGTGACATTCCTCCATTCACTTTAGCTACTCTCTTGGCTTGTGGGTGTATTATCAGTTATAACCACAGTACTACAGACATTACTAGTCTGGTAGTTGTAGTATGCAGGTGACGTCAGTGGAATCGAACAGAACGGGCTCCATAATGTCATCAAATTTGGTACATATACTTTACATATAAAGTTTAGTTGAATATAGTGTATTTCTTTCATCATGTGATAATATTTTCATAATTGCGGCTATATTTTATTTTTTAGAATAGTATTGCAGATCTTATGACATATTTGTCAGAATTTCACGAAACTTGGTACACATATACTACTACAAAGCCGAATTGAATATTGTGTATTTCGTTTATTCAGTATTCATATTTTCTAAGTAGTAGTCATTTTATATTTTAAGCATAGTATGATATATCTTAATAAATCATATTCAAAAGATAACAAAACTTAGTACACATATGGGCTACTACACACAAATCTGACTTGACTTTTCGTCTATCCTGGGTGAATATTTTAGTAATTATATTTTTTTAGTATTGTAATACATATCTTAGATACTTAATTTTTATTCTTTCATTAATCTTGGTACACCTATACTGCATACAAACCTGACTTAACTTTCTTATATTTAGTTTCTTATTTTGTAATATTTTGAAAATGGTGGCTATTGTTTTTGCCTTTATGTTAGAAAGACATCTCAAAAATGATTTCCCCCAAATTTAATAAACAGGTCACTTGCATTTTACTTAGTAAGTTGACTTACATTTAGTATATTTCGTTTATCATACGGCTAAATCAAGTTCACCACTTAATATTCCTAGATTACGTATACGTTTTTGACTTTCAGGGTTAATTTGCAACCACTTTCAGGAAAGTAGGCTTACCAGTTATGCTGGCAACTTTTTGTTTGGCTGGTAAAATTTCATACGTTAAATTTTAATAAAGTAAATTCACTTCTGCAGTTCGTCAAGCTAAATTAATGAACGTAAGGTATAGCAGTCAATAGTTGCCGTACGTAAGAGTTAAGTAGTTTGTTTTAATGGTTGGTATAGTAGGGACCAAAATCTGATACATGTTTGAGAACAATCCGTTGTTTGTGGTGTACAACTAAAAATAACACCTCTGTATAATTTACCATAATAGAGTTAATCTACGAAATAAATTAAGTCTGAACGTGAGCTACCTTTGGAACAAGGTTACCAAAAATGGCCACCATGGGTCAAAATATTACATTAAATGCTATCCACCGCAACACAAAATAACTAACACAATGTTGCATATAAACTTGAATTGTGAACAAAAGGTAGTAAAAATATTCACAATACTGTAAAAGAAAACAAAACCAGCGACAATAAACATACAAAAAAACAGCAACAGCTCCCACAAAACAAAATTGTTATATGGTTCTACGCTCAGTAAATAAACCAAACATGTAAAGAACATGGAAAAAGTTCTAAGCAAAACGAAAAAATTCGCATTCAGTCTGAATTTGTAAATGTGTGGATACGGGCAAGACCTTCGCGAGCTTCAATGCCGTACCGTAAACAGAAATTGTAAACAATAATATCCTTAACGCGGTCAGTCTAACATACATGACAGTAATATGACTTTTCCCACTGTTTTCCCATGTACTTGGCTACTGATAAGGTGCACTTGCTGATAAGCCTTCGTTTTCTGCTTCCTAGTTTCCTTCAGCTCTGTCAAAAGTGGATGTATGTATATATGTTCGAACACAATGACCCTTTTTTGTGTTAAAATTAGCATTTTAAAAATATCCAATAACTATCGAAATATTAAGACACTTTGATTAGAATATTCTCATCAAGACATTTTTTACAAAATCACCGTAAAAAGAAATAAAATACATAGTCAAAATCGAAGGAGTGTAAATGTCTGTAAATGAAATATAAAAATTAAATACTATAGTAAATTAAATAAATAAGTCACCTATTAATTTAATGAAACATATTATTCTTCGAATCTAACTGAATGAATTTTCTTTCCAGGACAACATTTTATCACTCCTTCGTATATAATATTGTCGGGTCGTTGCAACTGAATGTTAAACTCTGGTGGAATTATTTTTGTTTGGCCTGTGAACTCCACCATGTATAATACGGCGCGCGTATAAGACGTAATCTTTAACTGGCAAGAAATCAGCCTCTCCTAAGAAATATTAAGAAATTTACGGAACGTAGCTCTTAATCAGACAACAAACCTGTAAGGAAAATATAATGTAGGTAGAGCAGAAAACTAGCTAGAAATAATTTAAAAGATGATGTACCCCACAAGACCTTTAGCCCCCTCTACAGGGTTTATCACCTCTTGTCAATCAAATAGAATTACCCTACTATTGAACTCAAGCGACATCTTTAAAAGAAAAGATTGACTCTTGAGAAAGAAATAACAGGTAAGTCGAAAAGAAGAACATAGTGATTCCAGCAGAAATAAATTAATAATGTAGCCGACAAGGACGAATCGAAAACAAGTATGTAACAAAACTCATTAAATCCATGAAAGTTATACAAAATAGTTATCATAGACCATTAACAAATGTTATTGAGAAATCTGGAATTTTGGAAAAAAGTAATTACATTAAACAGGCAAAAGTTCTTGACAAAAAATTACACTGTTTTACAAATTTTAGCAACCTTTAAAATTCGTAATTTTTTTAAAACTGTTCTTTAGCAAGATATAATTAGATAGGTTTCATTAAAGCGTAAAAGACTGATAATATTGTTTAGGCTGAGGTAAGACTTACAAAATAATAATTTAGACACAGCTGATCAAAATTCCGGGCACGGCAATGATATACAGAACATAAAATTTTAAGTAATCCAACAAAACTTAGAACTAGAACTAATAACAAACTTAAAGCTCTACAAATACTTATATGTAGGAACGCCGACTTCATTTCCGGCCGTCACAAAGACAACATCGCCCTGCAGCCCGCCCATCCTTTATTAGGGCGTATCTCTGAAGTCGCAGGCGGTAACTCTCGAGTTCGACGCCTGACATCACGACAGTTAACTTTAGGGCTTTAATACCTAGGGTGAGAGTCGCCCACCCTAGCTGGACGACCACGTCACATATGTCTTTACTACATGGCGACCCCGACCAGACTCACCGAATAACATTCGACCGCGCCTGTTGACGCGGACTCTCCTGCCGAGTCAGCAAAGCTCTGGCCAGTTTCACAAGTAACGCCCCTTGTTGCCAAGTGGATAACTGTTCATCCTGCTATGAAGGGTAACTGACCCGCGGTAATCAGGCCACTTCCCAGAAGTAGTCAGCGAACCCGACACAAAGGCTGGCGTTCATTACAAAATAACCGGACCTCTTCCCACAGCAGAGTCGATGACTTTCCAACACTCGAATCGAGACTAAATTAAATTTCAAAAATTTACGACGTGACATTACCCGCCACGTACAATTGCTTGTGTCCTTTCAAGCAGCCATGAAATCCAGTCAGTTATGTGCGTCTTTGTTTACAACTCAAAATGTCCAAATAGGTTTACGAATACAAAATGTCAGGATGCCTGCGAGACAGAATCAGTCATCAAACGGGTCTATAATTCCTGCCCAACATTTTACGACCCAGCTCTCAGACTGAACACCAGAGTCTCCTATTTGACTGCCTCAATCTATAATTACAAGAAATTAAAAAAAAATCACCTCACTGGCTATTACTAAAAAATCTTAGATTAACACAAAAGTGTTCCCAAAAGAAACCTAATAACATGTTGTGGTACTGCACGTCTTCCTGTACGAGATGCCGTCGAGAAGTGGTGCTCCCTGGCTCACATCATATATAGGGGCCATCAACTGGCCCAATGTTCCAATATCCCCATTGTCCAATACAGGTAGTCTCTCCAGGGAAGCATCCGATATCTCCGAACCACAATCATACACCAAGTCGTACCGGCAACACGGAACACCACACACCTTACTGAAAACATAACATACCCAGTATCAAACACTTATCATTACTGAGTAACCATCACACCAAGTACACTGCAAAAAGGAGATAGAGCTGGATGTCATTAAATTAACTCAATAAAAATACAGACATGTACACTTGAACCGAACCTTAAAATTGCATAACATAATAAATATAAATAATACCTAAAACGACTTAACATCGCCCTACCCACAAGACAGGAAATCTGGTTATGGACAACGTTTAGACCTAACAAAATGGTAAGGACGGGAAACCTTGGTTCACACCGTCGACATCTTCTTCATCTCGGAGAACCATTTCGCCAGAGCATCTGATAAGCGGCCACAACATGACCACAAGTCCTCGTCACCAACAGAGTCTTCACCGGCCAGTACACCCAGCACTCCCGGGACAAAACATGACATCTTCTTTCCGCTTCTTAAATAGCACACTGTGATAACACAGTGAGAAACAACTTGAAAACGGGGGCGGGGATAGAAAAAATCTTCTCAACCGCACCAACAGTTAACTCCGCCACACCCCTTGGCTCAGTTCAATTTCAAGTTACACAACCTATTTTCTTTGTAATTGTGACACTGGAGGCACTAAAGTTCACCACCCAGGGACAAATTTTTACACGAGGGTCCATGATAACTAACGCCACAAAGTTTTATACCATTTTACGCACTCTTTTAGTTGGAAAGTTCAGTCGTTGTACACGACATCTTTGCCTAGTCTGGCAGCAAAGTCTCTCGACAATCCTTCTGCTCAACTGCAGCCTCAACTGGGTGTGAACTAAAAGGAAAGCAAGGGGAAAGGTAATCCCTAACAAAATTTTCCAGCCTCAGATAATGAATAGCCCTCTAAAAAGGTAAACTTGACTCTAAAGTTATTGTAATAAAAAAAATCAAATTACTCAAAAATGATCCTCGCCTTAAATTACTTTAATAAGCAATCATTAAATCAAGAAATAAAAATAAGTAAAAATGACATCCAGGCTAAACCATTTGTACCAGTACCTGCAGTTTGGCATAACAATAAAAAAATTACCGAAGTGTTTTACACAAAAAAATAAAATTCTAAAAAAAAATCAGTTACTAAACACGATTTACTATCATTCCAAATGTAAAACGTAAAATTCAATCATTTACTAATACAATCTTCAAATGAATTCAAGAACTTCAACAAAGAAATTAATTAATTAGTATTACTTTTTAAATTCTCAGCAAATAATAATGTAATAACCCTATCTTTTATGTCGAAATCTTAACAATCAGAAAAAATGTATTTATGATATCAACATTAAAAATTTATGACCAAAACAACAAAAATTTCGCTCCCATTAAACCCAACAAAGTAAATATGAATCATTCTACATAAAGTCTCTTGCATTATTATGAATACCCCAAGTGAATAACTGCAAAATTTCCAGGCACTAGAGAAATACTTTCACAGCTTAGGACACCCGAAATCTGTAACACTAACTAAAAAAAATCTCGTAATTTCCTAGGGATAATGCACATTAACAACGCAACAACAAAGTACATTGTCATCGACATTAACATTTACCACCTGAAAGGAAATATTATTAGTAACATGACATTCTCTACACATACAGAATAAAATTATCTCATTAGCGTCACAATTGACTTCCATATTAGGCCTGCTTCTCTCTCTCTCTCTCTCTCTCTCTCTCTCTCTCTCTCTCTCTCTCTCTCTCTCTCTCAGCACAAACCAACATTCGACCTTCTCGAGCGAACCTATCCCAATAGGTAATGCTAAACTTCCGGTGTCTCCCATGGACGAAAGCAGAGAATCGAACCCAGTATCCGGAACATTGAAAGCGAGCTGAAATAGAAATACATAGTAATCTTCTCTCGGCGCTGAACTGAAAACCCTAACTACATATGTAAACAAAAACAAATCTTGAAAGACCCCCAGTAAAAAAAAAATAGTTTACAATTTACACATGATACTTAACTTTTTCCCAAACGTTTGAAGTCAGCGACGCCGCCAACAGTCATCAATGACCTCGCTCGTGACTCGGTCGTTCACCACATCAGAAGACGGGAGTGTTTCACCAATTCTTTTGCCCTTTTCGCGAACTCATTTACTCTCGCCTTCCTCCGTAACACTCTCATTCAAAACACGTTTTAAATTACATGTTCACAGTAGTAAAATTACAATGCAAAAAAGGACACAACAATTCAACACAGTAAAATCACCCACAATAATAAAGAAAATCCCTTAAAACTTAAACATAGAACAAAAAAAATATATAATTTGAAAATAAAATTACCAACAGACAGTCGTCGAAGTGTGTGAAGATTTCCTTCCATTTTGTTTCTCAAATTTTCAAAGTAAACCTCTTTTACTATACCTGAGAATCGAAATCTTAAAACCCCTCTTCCAGGGTATTCTTAACTCTTCTTAAAATTCAGGTGCACTTAACCACACTTACTATCTCATTTCTCACATGTGCACTCACACTGACCTCGCCTACTGCAAGGGAATTTAACTCTTAAGGACACCCATGGTCCCGAACAGCCACTTCATGGACTGGTCAACATAAAATACCTCAACAACAACCTCTATAGCGCATTATTATCAGGGGAACATCATTAAAAGTGCCCATAACATATACATGAAGAACACCTCAGATGACTCCCATGTCTACTTCAACTATAATCATACATGTGGCTTCACTTCCATACCTATGTCACGTTCACACACTGCCATGACTCTTACTTGTAGGGAAGCTACCCCCTAAACTGAAATAACTGGCCCTTCTGCCTTGGAATTCATGTTAGAAACCACTAGCACACTTCTAAAAAAAGGAATAAATAAATAAATCTTAAAACTATTCTGTCAAGAGAAAAAAAGTAAATTTTAGAAGAATAACCTTCAACGTACCTTTAAGCTAATAATAGTAATCTTAAAAATAATAAAATATATCTTAAAGCATAAATTTTACATGAAATTAATCTTAAAATTTGTTTTCTTTTTACAATGAAGTTAAAAATCGTAAATAACCTTAGTAACTGACATAAATGACAACTAATGAAAAATTATTGACAAGATTAACACTACAAATCTACTGTTTACGTCTCGCGGAACTGTCAAAAACATCTGTTTTTCTTGCTTAAAACTCTACGCAAATTCAAGGTCACCACTGCTTGACCTAGAGTCATCTGTCGGCATTTTTAAAGAATCTATATATTCTAAGATACATCTCACTGTAGTTCAAGTAGCACTCACCTGAAGCGCTGCTTACAATGCGATTTTGACACACTCTAACGTAAGCGCTAATAGCTAAACTTAGCTCACTTAAATATTGTTTTGTGACAGCAAATGAGCTTCCTCATAACAAATATCTCTATACTCTAGGATGTAACCAAAACACTCAAAAAATATATAACTGAACAGCTTTACTTACTGACTTAGTTCATAATCGCTCTGAAAATACTTAAAAGATATTATTTCTATAGAACCTTAGCTACTCTTCTTATTATTAAACACACCGCGACCTTAATGCAAACTTACCGTCTAAAATAAAACTACAACAAATAATTATTTATGCCTATTTCTCTGAATACTCCATCTTTAAATCAACATATTTTAAGAATTGAAAAGCTAGTACCCAAGCCTAACACCATTTTATGTCGGAGTGTTACAACTGCATGTTGAAATCTGGTGGAATTATTTTAGTGCAGCCTGTGATCTCCACCATGTATGTTATGGCGTGCATTCAAGCCGAAATCTTTAACTGGCAAGAAATAAGCCACTCCTAAAAAAAATTGAAGAAATTAGCTAGACGTAGCTTTTAATCAAACAATAAACCCAATGGTGGTTTATGCTATTGGGCTGCAGCCCTCCCTGATTATTTACGAATTACAGTAAACAATTGTCATTTTCACAGCTGGTGTTATATAAGATAATTTCTAATAATATATTTTGAACTACCTGCTCGCCAAAACCGTCAGACGATCGCGAAGTCTGAGGAATGCGAGAAAGTTTTAAATATATACTTGTGTACGCGTTTCCTGCCTCGGGCGGTTTGAATTAGGTAGGGCTGCTAGGCGAGCAGCCCGTCTGACCTGGCTGGCGCATGCACAATACCATGCCGCGGCGAGCGAGAATTGGCAACACCGCACGGGAGGGTCAGCGCAGATTTTGCACAACGTGGAGGTGTGTGGCCAGAGACGGGCGCGCAGCCTTTTATCGTTCTTTTGTTCACGTGTTTATAAATCTATAGTGTTATGTGAAGTGTCGTGAAAATGCCAAATACGTGTGTGGTGCGGTTCTGGCTGCAAAAGTAACTACTAGACACGTATAAAATTAGACGGTTATAAGCAGTGTTTCAAAATACCCAGCAAACCAGACAGGTATGCCGAATGGATACGTGCCATCCTGTGGAAAGACAGGATCCCTGACGGCAGTTCTTTGGTACGTATAAAACTTTTTCACGAAAGAGATTTAGAATTTAATGAAAAATACAAAGACGGAAATGGAAATTGATGGGAATATAAAAGAGAAAAGCCGTTTTTAAGGAAGGACGCGATTCCGCGTATATTTCCGAACTTGCCGACCTATTTGAGTAAACATTGTTCTGCTAAACGTAAAACCCTAGAGGAAAGGAGGGAAGAAATTGACGAAAAGCGGAAGGAGGAGTAATCAGGAAAAGAGAAGTGAGTTGAAACGGAAGACCAAATAAGCGACTTCGCTTTATTTTCAGAAAGACTCCATTGTCACGTAGACCTTTCCAACTGGAGCATTTTCACTAACAAATCCTGTTATCTACTATAAAAAATTGATTTTTACACTCCACCAAAAATTAGCTTTACCATAAGGGTTAACTCTAATCATAGCTAGAAGTTCACATTGATGTTGGGGAGTTGGGGTTCTACATGAAAAGTGCATATTTAATAAAAACAGAGTGTTACTTTTGAAAAATTCACTCATTAGCAAATTGTCTCAACTTAGCAATGTTATTGAATTTTGTGATAATGTTGGGGAAACGAAACGTGACAAATTTTTCTACTAGTCATTTACTGAAGATCGCGACAAACCTTGTGAATATGATTGAAAATTATGAAAAAAAAAAAAAAAAAAAAAAATAGTTGAGACATATGTTTTGAAAGTTTTACGTCAAATTAAAGATCAATTTTCGCTTCTCTTATTTAAGAAACCTAAATATAGCGCAGAATCAATCATAAATGATTTTATTATTTACATGCAGTCGGATAAGTGCTATCATGCAATTAGACAAAACCATATTGTATTGTTGCCACATCCTAGGGTTTTGCAGAAGTTATCAATTTCTTTCAAAATTTCGCGTAAAGAAGAAAATGAAAGTAACAATTTCTTTAGACATGTATCAAAAAATTTGACAAACGAAGAAAAAAATGTGAGTCTTCAAATTGACGAGATCCACGTTAAGGAGGGTGTAGAATATAACAATTGTGATCTATTCGATGCTGCTAAGAACAAACCAGACGAAGCAGCCAATACAGTTATTGCTTTTCTCGTCAGTTCGTGTTTTGGAAGTTTTACAGAAGTGATTAGGCTTGTTCCTGTTAAACAATTGAATGGGTTAGATTTAGCTGCTGTCACTAGAAATGTAATTAGGCAGGTTGTAAGTTGTGATTTGAAACTGCTGTGTGTTGTTAGCGATAACAATAGAATAAACCGTGCCATGTTCAGTAATTTGACAAAAGATTCACGCTCTAAACATTTATTCAATGTTGAAGGAAATCCATTCAAAGTATATGTTTTGTACGATAGTGCGCATTGATTTAAAAATATTAGAAAAAATTGGTTAAATTTGAAGATTACGAGAAAACATTTGTATTCCCATTTTGGGATGATCTGAAACATTGTTAAAATACCCTCATAGGTAGTGAAAATACAGATTTTAACAAAGCTATGCAAGTCAAGTTTTCTGATCTTAGAAATGTTTGTGAATCTGACATGCTTATCAAGTCAGCTCCAAAATTTAGCTACAAAACTCTGAAAGTAAGTCTTGTTGTAACTGTTTTTAACGAAACAACGATTTCTTCTTTTGAAAATGGCCATGTAGGTACTGCTTTTTTGGTTCACATTATTTGGATTTGGTGGTCTATTGTTAACATAAAATGTCCACTTACACATATTCTTAAAAAAAACCTACTTGTGGCACATTTTGAAGATTTGCTTTATAACAAATTAACTTTTCTCGAAAATTTTCTATCATGGCTTGAAAATGGAAGTTGCTTAGCCCCGGGAAGTCCGACTGTCACCAAAATCATGTTGTCCACAGTTTAAACAAATTAGCTGTGCAGTTAGACTGTAGCTTACATGGTGAATGCAAGCTTGTTTGTCATTGTGGTAAAGAACGGTAACAAATTGGAGATAAAATAATCTGTGTGATGACAAACATTCTTTTAAACTATTACAGTAAAAAAGAAGACATGCAATTCTTCATAGGAATTATAGAAGTAAATATACCATGCTCTCATAGGGATTGATATTTTACTTTGCAGTAATTGTAATTCAACATTGTGTAAAGTGTAGATCTATTTACTGTTCAATTTTACAATTCTGACATTAAACTATGTTTAATTGTGACGAAGATAGAACATCTAAATGAGACTTACTCTTTATACTTGAATTTGTTTTGCTTTCAATGTGCACTTGTAATACATCAATAACATTTTAAATAGTTTTATAGTTAAAATGATAGCGAACTAGTTTCAACTCACATTGTTCAACAGTGTCTTTTCATGTAGCCTATGAATTTATTTCAGCTTTCAGTATATTTTGAAACCAACTATTTTTACTTATACGTAAGGGCCTACTAATACATCTACAGTATACATAATTTGGTGAGATACACATTTCCTCGCTCGCTCGTTTCAAACGCAATATACCATTACTGTAGACATTTTATTTTGTATATTTTAAATAATGGTTGTACAGAAGTAATGTTTCATGCCTCACATGAAAACAGGAATGAAGATAAGAGTACAGCACCAGCCGTATAGAGATAAAAGTGGGCAAAACGGTGCCTTGCGGAGCACGCGCTCAGGTAGCCTGTGGAAGAGGGGTTTGCTGCGTTGCCATATCGAAGGCCTCGGCCTTCCACTACAGACGGCTATGGCAGTACGCACCCCAGTCTGGCGAACCTTTGAAGAAGAGGGCGAGGGTGTCTGGTAAACGGCGTGCATTTGGGCAGTCAGGCTCGCAGCCCGCACAGAGCGCCACGCTACACTGCACTAACGACAGATGCAACTTGTCACTCAACTCGCTCGTTTCGCGACATCACTGCAGTCAATTGTACCAACATTTGACGACCTGTCCTACACACCATTGTGCTTCCTATAACTTATCACATTTTTCGTACGCCACTTAGTTAATTAGTAATACAGTTCTAATATTGTAACTACATTTTCACTCAAAACTCAGCTGATTTTTTTTTTTAATTTGGTCAAAAGCTACATGTTTCTACATATATGGAATTTTTAAACCTATCACGCCAAAAATAGTATATTTGTAATATTCTGCAATTAAATCGCCTCGAATTGCAACAGATTACTTGAGGCGGAATGATAAGTTTTGGATTTTGCTCCTTCATGACTAAGCATTGCTGTAAAGCTTTTCTTTTTGCAGATTATATTTTCATAAGAATTTTAAAATACTTCATATCAAATAATAAAGTAATATCAACTTACAAAATACAAAGTAAAATTGAAGTGACATTGTCATTCATTTTAAAGAACAAACTTTATAGCCGAGCATTTTACCGAACCATATGGCAGAGAAGTAAAATATTAAACTCATAGATGAAAATTTCATTTCATTTCCGGCCACCATCATAACCATTTATCAAATACAACGTTTTAATTTTTTTTTTTACATCCTTTTCAAATGCCTTCAAAATTTGTCTTATTTATAATTCCGCAGTAGACCAGACAGAAAGCTACAAACAAATGTAACCTCCCTATACGCGAGTATTTCGTAATAGGGGGGGTTACCATTATAATTTCCCGTCCTATATCTATTATATCACTGAATTTATTGAGATATTTAGGTGGCTTTTAACAATTAACAACATCTTACATATTATTTTCTTTTGTTTCTTTACATTTTAATTATATATAACTACTTTTATTTAGGCCGTTCAGGATCAAGTGAGCACAGTATAACAAGTCGTTGCGAAATTTGTTCTAAGAAAAGAACGACGAATGAACTTCACGCACAAGTAACGCGTATCCACACATTTGTTAAGTGACCATTAAGTTGAAACATGTTTTTGACTTAGTATTTTCATTTTCAAATACAGTGAGATGTAGTAGAGTTAAATGTGTAAAAAACACAAACAATATTGAATTAAACTAACGGTGCAGTTTTGTTAAATGTGAAGCACTGTTATTTGTGAACCTTAACAACAACTGTTCTATGATGTCAATCTTATGTGTGGACAGCAGTTTCTGATGTGATTTCGATTTGATGTAACTTTCCACGCAGCTACCCTTGTTGTTCTCCACCTACCTGCTACGTAAAGTGCTCAACACAGTAATCCAAAAGTATGTTTAATTTGTTGTAATTATGTTTGTGGATTTTGCGAATTTGGTTTAAAAAATTAATACATTGAAATATTTAAAACTGTTTTAGAAAATGGAATAGCGGTAACTACTTGTAACGTTACTTGATTTCCTTTACTAGGGGCTAGGGAGGCGCCTTAACAGAATGTTTCTCTAAAAATATGTTAATAACTCTACCAAAAGTACACTCATTATTTAGACACGAGAACTTCTAAAACAGCACCGTTTTGCACCTTGAAATCCAAATTTTTTTCCGGGGGAGGACCCCTGGACACACCTCAGTTTAATGAGGGCTAAGTATTCCTCCTTATATTGTTACAAAGTTTAGCCTGGGAAGGGGAAGATAAATAAGCCAGAGATGGAAGGTAACAAGAGTTTATTAGAGTAGAGAACAAGGAATAACAGCAATACAGAAATAGAGGCGAGTGGAAGGGTTAGGGTAAGGCGAGACAGGAGATAGGTAAAGGATCGCTCTCCTTCCGTAAACCAACAGGAACTCACCGCTCGTGCCGCCGTTGGAGCTAGTTCTCTAGCCAGAGGGTCGCACCCAGACTCGAACCCAGAGTCCCCAGGTGCGGTCGCCGCCCGAGCAGAAGACTCTCTCGTCGACTCTCTTCTCCAACTCCCCCTCGGTAGCTAGCTCGATGTCTATACCATTCTTCGCACCCCCACCAGGCCGTCAAAATCCTCCCCTCTGATTGGCTCCCAGCTATGCCCAGAGGCGGAGCAATCCATGCTGAATCCAGGAGTTTGTAAGGTGTTGGGTAAGTGTTAAGACCCACTTAACTCCTCGAGTCATCGGATTCCTGGGATACCACTGTTGC